>JAACNH010001303.1:0-84759 GCA_019447015.1 Hymenochirus boettgeri
TACAGCATAGTACAGTATAGTACAGTATAGTACAGTACAGTATAGTATAGTATAGTACAGTACAGTATAGTACAGCATAGTACAGCATAGTACAGTATAGTACAGTATAGTACAGAAGCGCTAGCACCACCCGCGACCCGGGCGAGCGCCGCCCGCGGGCGCGGCCCCGGGCGCAACGCCGCCGGCGCAGCGCCAGCAAAGAAGACCGAGAAGAACGCGCCTGCGCGAAGCCAAAGCTCAACGGAGCGGACACAGAGCAAGGCAGAGAGCGAAGCCCGCCAAAAAACAGGAGGACCGAGAGGCAGAAAAAACCGAAAAGACGAGCAGCCGTAGAAGAGAGAAGACGCAGGGGAGAGGAGATCCGCAGCGAAGAACAAAAGAACGAGCAGACAACTCGAGCGCAGCCCGAACAGAGACAGGACGGAGAGCGCCTCAGAGAGTAATCCAACGAGAGGAAGAGAGAAGCTCTAAAAGGGAACGCAGAAGGAAGCAAACAAATGAAAAAAGGCAGCCACAACTCGACGACGACACCTCGAATCATGCGCCGATATCCATCTCATGCACATCACATACGATCTCAGCATAGGCTCCCCTCGCTCCCCACTCCTGCTCTGTGCTAAGTGGGGAGTCTAGCTCTGTGTTAGTGGGGATTTCTCAGCTCTGGTGTTAGTGGGGATGTCTCTCAGCTCTGTGCAGTGTGGGATGTTTCTCAGCTCTGTGTTATGAGTGGGGATGTTCTCAGCTCTGTGCTATTAGTGGGGATGTTCTCCAGCTCTGTGTTAGTGGGATGTTCTCAGCCTGTGCTAGTGGGATGTTCTCAGCTCTGGTGCTAGTGGGATGTTCTAGACTCTGTGCTAGTGGGGATGTTCTCAGCTCTTGTTAGTGGGATGTTTCATCTGTGCTAGTGGGGATGTTCTCAGCTCTGTGCTATGGGGATGTTCTCAGCTCTGTGAGTTAGTGGGGATTGTTCTCAGCTCGGTGCTAGTGGGGATGTCCTCAGCTCTGTGGGGATGTCTCAGCTGAGGGATGTTCTCAGCTCTCTGTTAGTGGGGATGTTCTCAGCTCGTGGGCTATGTGGGGATGTTCTACTCTGTGCTAGTGGGGATGCTTCTAGCTCGTGGCTAGTGGGGATGTTCTCAGCTCGTGCTAGTGTGATGTTCTTCGCATCTGTGTTTAGTGGGGATGTTATCTCGGCTCTGTGTCTAGTGGGGATGTTTTCTCAGCTCTGTGTCAGTGGGGATGTTCTCAATATCTGTGTAGTGGGGATGTTCTCAGCTCTGTGTAGTGGGGATGTTCTCAGTCTCTGTGATTAGTGGGGATGTTCTCAGCTATGTGCTAGGGGGATGTTCTCAGCTCTGTGCAGTGGGGATGTTCTCAGCTCTGTGGCTAGTGGGGATGTTCAGCTCTGTGCTACGGGGATGTTCTCGACTGTAGTGGGGTGATGTTCAGCTCTGTGCTAGTGGGTATGTTCTCAGCTCTGTGCTATGTGGGATGTTCTCAGCTCTGTGCTAGTGGGGATGTTTCGCTCTGTGCTAGTGGGATGTTCTCAGCTCTGTGCTAGTGGGGATTTTCGCTCTCTGCTCGTGGAGGGGGATGTTCTGCTCTGTGCTAGTGGGGATTTCTCAGCTCTGTGGTATGGGGATGTTCTCGAGTCTCTGTGCTAGTGGGGATGTTCTCGCTCTGTGCTGTGGGGATGTCTCTCAGCTCTGGCTAGTGGGGATGTTCTCGGACTCTGTGTTAGTGGGGATGTTCTCAGCTCTGTGCTATGTGGGGATGTTTCTCGTGCTCTGTGTAGTGGGGATGTTCTCAGCTCTGTTGCTAGCTGGGGGGAGTATGTCTGGGATGTTATGGCTTCTGTGTTAGTGGGGATGTTCTCAGCTCTGTGCTAGTGGGGATGTTCTCAGCTCTGTGATAGTGGGGATGTTCTCAGCTCTGTGCTAGTGGGATGTTCTCAGCTCTGTGCTAGTGGGGATGTTCTCAGCTCTGTGCTAGTGGGGATGTTCTCGCTCTGTGCTAGTGGGGGTTCTCAGATCTGTGCTAGTGGGGATGTTCTCGGTGCGAGTTGGGGATGTTCTCGGCTCTGTGCTAGTGGGATGTCTCAGCTCTGTGCTTTCTACGGTGGGGATGTTCTCAGATTGTGTAGGGGGATGTCTCGCGCTGTGCGAGTGGGGATGATGCTCAGCTCTGTGCTAGTGGGGATTGTTCTAGCTCTGTGCTAGTGGGGATGTTCTCCGCTCTGTGCTAGTGGGGATGTTCTCGCTCTGTGCTAGTTGGGGATGTTCTCGTCTGTGTAGTGGGGATGTTCTAGCTCTGGTAGTGGGGATGTCTCAGCTCGGGGTCTATGGGGGATGTTCTAGCTGTGTGCTGTGGGGATGTTCTCAGCTCTGTCTAGTGGAGGATGTCTCGGCTCTGTGCTAGTGGGGATGTTTCAGCTCTGTGTTAGTGGGGAGTTCTGGGCTCTGTCTAGTGGGGATGTTCTCAGCTCTGTGCTAGTGGGGATGTAGTCTCTGTGTTAGTGGGGATGTTCTCAGCTCTGTGCTAGTGGGGATGTTCTCAGCTTGTGTAGGGGGGTTCTAGTGGGGATGTGTCTAGTGGGTGGGATGTTCCTCAGCTCTGTGCTAGTGGGGATGTTCTCGAGCTCTGTGATTGCTAGGTGGGATGTTCTCAGCTCTGGTTAGTTGGGGATGTTCTCGCTCTGTGCTAGTGGGATGTTTCTCCTCTGTGCTAGTGGGGATGTTCTCGGCTCTTGTGCTAGTGGGGATGTTCTAGCTCTGTGCTAGTGGGGTTGTTCTCAGCTCTGTGTCTAGTGGGGATTCTCAGTACTGTGCTAGTGGGATGTCTCAGCTCTGTGCGTAGTGGGGATGTTCTCGCTCTGTTCTAGTGGGGAGTTCTCAGCTTTGTGTTCAGTGGGGATGTTCTCATCTCTGTGATCTAGGTAGTGGGAGATGTGTTATCGCATCTGTGCTAGAGGGGTATGTTCTAGCTCTGTGTTCGTGGGGATGTTCTCAGCTCTGTGCTAGTGGGGATGTTCTCAGCTCTGTGCTTAGTGGGGATGTTTGCTCTGTGCTAGTGGGATGTTCTCGCTCGTGCTAGTGGATTCTCGGCTCGTGCTAGTGGGGATGTTCTCGCTTTCGTGCTAGGGTGGGATGTTCTCATGCAGCTCGGTGTCTAGTGGGGATGTTCTCGGCTCTGTGGACTAGTGGGGATGTTCTGGCTCTGTGTTAGTGGGGATGTTCTCAGTCTGTGCTAGTGGGGATGTGTCTCAGCTCTGTGCTAGTGGGGATGTTTCTCGCTTCTGTGTTAGTGGGAGTTTCTCAGCTCTGTGTGTGTGGGGATGTTCTCAGCTCTGTGCTAGGGGAGTTCGCAGCTATGTGTTAGTGCGGGATGTTCTCAGCTCTGTGCTGTGGGGATGTTCTCACTCTGTGGCTAGTGGGGATGTTCTCAGTGTCTCGTGTGCTAGTGGGATGTTCTCAGTCTGTGCTAGTGGGGATGTCTCAGCTCTGTGCTAGTGGGGCTTGTTCTCAGCTCTGTGTTAGTGGGATGTTGTCTAGGCTCTGTGTCTAGTGGGGATGTTCTCAGTCGTGTGTTGCTAGTGGGGATGTTCTCGCTCTGTGCTAAGTGGGTGCTTATTCCGGCTCTGTGCTAGTGGGGAGTTCTCAGCTCTGTGCTAGTGGGGATTGCTCTCAGCTGCTGTGTTAGTGGGGATGTTCTCAGCTCTGTGCTAGTGGGGATGTTCTAGCTCTGTGTAGTGGGGATGTCTCCTTGGAGCTCTGTGCTAGTGGGGAGCTTCATCGCTCGTGTATGGGGATGTTCTCAGCTCTGTGCTAGTGGGGATGTTCTCGAGCTCTGTGCTATGGGGATGTTTCTCGCTCTGTGCTAGTGGGTGATTCTCGGCTCTGTGCTAGTGGGGATGTTCTCAGCTCTTTGCTAGTGGGATGTTGCTCGTGCTAGTGGGATGTCTAGCTCGGTGCGGTAGTGGGGATGTTCTCGGCTCTGTGCTAGTGGGGATGTCTCAGCTCTGTGCTAGTGGGGATGTTCTCAGCTCTGTGCTAGTGGGGATGTCCTCAGCTCTGTGATAGTGGGGATGTTCTCAGCTTGTCTAGTGGGTGTTCTCAGCTTGTGCTAGTGGGGATGTTCTCAGCTCTGTGCTAGTGGGGATGTCCTTCGCTCTGTGCTAGTGGGGATGTTCTTAGTCTGTGCTAGTGGGGATGTTCTCAGCTCTTGTGTAGTGGGGATTTCTCAGCTCTGTGCTAGTGGGGATGTTCTCAGCTCTGTGCTAGTGGGATGTTCTCGGCTCTGTGTAGTGGGGATGTTCTAGCTCTAGTGCTAGTGGGGAGTTCTCAGCTCTGTGTTAGTGGGGATTGTTCTCAGCTCTGTGACTAGTGGGGATGGGGTGTCTCAGCTCTGTGTCTAGTGGGGATGTTCTCAGCTCTGTGCTAGTGGGATGTTCTCAGCTCTGTCTAGTGGGGATGTTCTAGCTCTGTGCTAGTGGGGATGTTCTCAGCTGCTGTGCTAGTGGGGATGGTTTCAGCTCTGTGCTAGGGGGATGTTCTCAGCTCTGTGCTAGGGGGATGTTCTGCGGCTCTGTGCTAGTGGGGAGTTCCTCGAGGTCTGTGCTAGTGGGGGATGTTCTCAGCTCTGTGCTAGTGGGGTTGTCTCAGCTCTGGTGTGGGGATCTCACTCTGGCTTGTGATCTCAGTGGGATTTTCTCGGCTGGCTGTGCTAGTGGGGATGTTCTAGGCTCTGTGCTAGTGGGGATGTTCTCAGCTCTTGTGTAGTGGGGATGTTAGGCTATGTGCTAGTGGGGATGTTTCCTCTGTGCTAGTGGGGATGTTCTCAGCTTTTTTGTGCTAGTGGGGATGTTCTCAGCTCTGTGCTAGTGGGGATGTTCTCACTCTGTGCTAGTGGGGATGTTCTCAATCTCTGTGCTAGTGGGGATGTTCTCAGCTCTTGCTAGTGGGATGTATGCTCTGTGCTAGTGGGGATGTTCTCAGCTCTTGCTAGTGGGGGATTCTCGGCTCGTGTTAGTGGGGATGTTCTCGGCTCGTGTAGGGAGTTCTCAGCTCTGTGCTTTGGGGATGTTCTCGGCTCTGTGTAGTGGGATGTTCTCAGGCTGTGCTAGTGGGGATGTTCTCCGCTCTGTGCTATGGGGATGTTCGCAGCTCTGTGTTAGTGGGGATGTTCTCAGCTCTGTGTAGTGGGGATGTTCTCTGTGCTAGTGGGGATGTTCTCAGCTCGGTGCTAGTGGGGATGTTCTCAGCTCTGTGTCTAGTGGGGATGTTTCAGCTCTGTGCTAGTGGGAGTTCTCGGCTCTTGTGCTAGTGGGGATGTTCTCGGGCTCTGTGTAGTGGGATGTTCTCGCTAGTGCTAGTGGGATGTTCTCAGCTCTGTGCTAGGGGGGATATTTAACTCTGTGCTAGTGGGGATGTTATCAGCTTCTGTGCAGTGGGGATGTTCTCAGCTCTGTGCTAGTGGGGATGTTCTCAGCTGTGCTAGTGGGATGTTCGCCTTGTGCTAGTGGGATGTTCTCAGCTCTGTGTAGTGGGGGATGTTCTCAGCTCTGTGTTAGGGGGGATGTTCTCAGCTCTGTGCTAGTGGGATGTTCTCAGCTCTGTGCTGTGGGGATGTTCAGCCTGTGCTAGTGGGGATGTTCTCAGCTCTGTGCTAGTGGGGATGTCCTCAGCTCTGTGCTAGTGGGGATGTTCTCGCTCTGTGCTTGGGTGTTCTCAGCTCTGTGCTAGTGGGGATGTTCTCGGCTCTGTGCTATGGGGATGTTATCAGCTCTCTGTGCTCGTGGGGGATGTTCTAGCTCTGTGCTAGTGGGATGTTCTCAGCTCTGTGCTAGTGGGGATGTTCTCGTTAGTGGGATGTTCTCAGGCTATGTGTAGTGGGGATGTTCTCAGCTCTGTGATAGTGGTGAGGTTCTCAGCTCTGTGCTAGGTGGGGATGTTCTGGCTCTGTGCTAGTGGGATGTTCTCGGCTCTGTGCTAGTGGGGATGTTCTCGGCTCTTTGCTAGTGGGGATGTTCTCAGCTCGTGCTAGTGGGATGTTCTCAGCTTTGTGCTAGTGGGATGTTCTCGCTCTGTGCTGTAGTGGGGATGTTCTCAGCTCTGTGTCGTGGGATGTTCTCGGCTCTGTGTTAGGGGGGATGTCTAGCTCTGTGCTTAGTGGGATGTTCTCAGTCTGTGCTAGTGGGGGATGTTTCAGCTCTGTGCTAGTGGGGATGTTCTCGGCTCTTTGCTATGGGGGATGTTCCGGCTTGGTTTGCAGGGGGTCTGATGACACCCAGTTTGTGATCTAAAGGGTGGTGGGAGTCAAACATCAAATACTGATCTGTGTGTGTTGGTTTTCTGTAAACCTCTACTTCCAGTTTACCATTCTCCTGACTTCTACCAAGCAGTCAGGAAAGCAGTGTGTTGTTTTGTATCTTCCCTTGTACATTTGATGTTTGGGTTACCGCATTAATGTGTTCTGTGAAGTTTGTACTTCCTTCTGGTGGATTTTAACCCACGGTGTCATCAACATATCTGAACCAGTGGCTGGGTGCTATGCCCTTAAAGGTATTTAAGCGCTGTGTTTCTACCTCCTCCATGAAAGGTTGGCCACAAGAGGTGAAACTGGAGATCCCATAGCACATCCATGTTTTTGCTTATAGAACTTATCCTGTATTGAAATAGGTGGTATTCAGGCACAAGTCCAACAAGGAAACACACCTGTTCTGGGTTGAGATCAGTTCTGCTGGTAAGAGTGCTGTCTTGGCCCAGCGTTTTCTCACCATGTCAACAGCCTCCTTGGTGGGTACAAGTGAAGAGAGATGTCACTCATAGGACACCATAGTTCTTCTACAACGAGTAGTACTATATCTTCAATCTTGTTGGTGAAATCCGGGAGGTCTGGATTGTGATGCTTAGAACTTCCCACAATGGTCCTAAGATGATAGCTAGAATTTTGCCACCTTGTATGTTACAGAGTGATGCTGCGACTATAGGTCTTAGTGGGGCCCCTTCCTATGTATTTTGGGAGTCCTATATGCATGGATGTGCCTCACCAGGTAGAGGCGATGATACATTGCTCGGTCAAATGGCTTTATCCTTTTGAAGCTGTTGTAGTAAGTGTATGAATCTTTTCTTGTAACGGTGGTGGTGGATCCCTTGTTTAAAGCCCTCATATGTGTTGTTATCGGCCGGAGCATGGTCACCTTATCATGGTAGTCTGAGGTGGTGAGTACCACTGCATCTTCCTTGTCTGCCGGTAGAATGGAGAACTGGAATCTTTCTTGAGGGATGTTAAGGCTCTTCTTTCCTGTGTGGTCAGGTTAGATGAAGGAGGTTTAGCACTGGTACGGGTGCAGATACCTTAAGGCTAAGTTGTGTGTGCCTCACTCGTGATTACTTATTGTGGATAGAGGCTTCTGTGGCTGCTATAATATCCACCACAGTGATGGCTTTAGTGTGATGGCAAAATCAAGCCCTTAGCAAGGACTTCCATTTCTGGTGGGTCAGGGTCCTGTAGAAAGTTTCTCACCCATTCCTCCTTGTTTGATTGAAGTGACACTTCCCTCCTTTTGTATTTCCAAGGTAGTTGTTCTCCTCTGGGGGTGTTCTGGGATGACAGAATAGAGAACTTGTGTTCCCTTTGTTCACCTTTACAGTGCTGAGAAAGCTGTGCTTGTTTGGTGAACTCCATCACTCTTTCCCAGATGGACCAGGTAGCTGTGAGGCCAGGTTCTGTTCTAGTTGACTAATGTTGTGCATTAAAGCACCGACTGTAAAATGTGTCTGTCGTACCCGTTTCACTTAGGAGCTGTGTTTGAGCCTTTGCAGTATCTGTTTGGCTCTGATGCTTTAACCGTGGAATCCGACGTATACTGCATGGTACTAGCCGGTGTACCTGCATTAAGGATAAAGGACTACCTTTGAAATTGTAATGTTAACATACTGGCGACAGAACGTGACTGTTCAGAGAGGTGTTAAGGAGGCCATTTATGTGAAAATAAGAAACCAAGCCTAAATAGAGGTGGGGGGTTCGCAACCAACTGCTGCCTGTACAATGCTGTTTTAACACCTTACTCGGGCGTTCCTATAACACCTTTAGCCACTATCTAATCACACCCTAACACCTGGCTGTGATATGCTATGGGTTTTCCAGGTACATAATTGCACAGATTCTTGTACAAGTCTTATGAGAGAGATCCAGTCGGATGACTAGCGAAACGTCTTCAGAACTACAAGTTCCTATTCTAATTGAATACAACAATAACTAACTGTACTATACTATACTGTACTATACTATACTGTACTATTACTATATTACTATACTGTACTATACTATGCTGTACTATATGTACTATACTGTACTATACTGTACTGTACTATACTGTACTGTACTGTATGCACGTACTATATGTACTATACTGTACTATACTGATATCTTATACTATACTGTACGAGTACTATACTGTACTATACTATACGTAACTATACTGTACTGTACTATACGTAACATACTGGCAACTGTCTATACGTACGTACTTACTTACTCTACTGTTCTGTACTGTACTGTTACTTAGACTGTACTGTACTTACTATACTGCTATCATACTGCATATAATGTACTTTATATACTATTACTGTACTATGCTATACTGTACTATACTATGCTGTACTATACTATACTATACTGTACTATACTGCACTATACTGTATAACTACACTGTACTATACTCTACTGTACTATACTATACTGTACTGTACTGTAATATATACTATACGTACTAGACTATACTATACTATACATTACTATACTGTACTGTACTACTACTGTACTACTATACTGACTATACTGTTTACTGTACTATACTTATACTATACTGTACTCTACTATTATATGTACGTACATACTGACTTATAACTATACTGCTTACTATACTGGACTATACTATGACTGTACTATACTATACTATACTGTACTATACTGATACTATACTGTATACTATACTGTACTATTACTCTATACGTACTAATACTATACATACTGTACTATACGTACTGTATATATTACGATAACTGTACTGTACTTATTACAGACTATCTATACGTACTGTACCAACTAGTACTTACGTATACTGTACTGTACTTACTATACTGTACTATACTGTACTGTACATACATAGTACCGTTACTCATACTGCTACTATACTATTACTCTACATACATACTATACTGTACTATATGTACTGTTACTAATACTATACTGTATATACTTACTGTACTATTACTGTATCTACATAACTGTACTATACTATACTGTACTATACTGCTATACTGTACTATACTAACTTCACTGTACCTACTACAATGACTATACGGTACTATACTATACTGTTACTGTACTGTACTGTACTATACTGTACTGTACTGTACTATACTGTACTGTCTGTACATACAGTTACTATATTCTGACTACTACACTGTATATTCGATACTGTACTATATGTACTGTACTGTACTACGTAGTATACTATATATATGTACTATACGTACTATTATGCACTGTACTATAATAGTCTATTAATACTATACTATACTGTACTATTCTATACTGTACTATACTGTACTGTATGATACTATACTAACTGTACTATACTGCACGTGATACTATACTATACTATACTGTACTAGTCTATACTGTTATCATACTATACTGTACTGTACTATACTGTACTATTCTATACTGTACTGTACTATACTATACTTACTATACTATACTAACTGTATTACTATACTGTACTTAGTACTGTACTGTACTATACTGTATACTGTACTGTACTATACTGTACTATACTGTACTATATTACAAGCAAAAAAAAGGGGTTGATGGAAGTGCACACTGTTTCACAGAAAAGTTCGTTTATTGCAGTACAAACAGAACTTTTCTGTGAAACAGTGTGCACTTCCATCAACCCCTTTTTTTGCTTGTGCTACAGCTTGGAGTCCATAAGGTAGAGGACAAAGGGAAGCAGCACCTGGAATACATTGGCACGTTGCCTGAAGGAGTGCCTATGCCCATTTCTATGTTATACGGACTGTACTATACTGTACTATATTATACTATACTATACTGTACTGTACTTACGTAACTAGTATTATACTTTACTATACTATACTGTACTATAACTATACTGTACTATACTATAATGTACTGTATCTTATTACTGTATCTATACTGTACTGTACTAACTATAATATTACTATACATACTGTACTGTATATACTGTACTATACTATACTGTACTATATTATACTGTACTATACTATACTTTACTGTATACTACTATACTGTCTGTACTATATTATATTGTACTGTACTGTTACTGTACTATACTATACTGTACTGTACTATACTATACTGTACTGTACTATGATATACTGTACTGTACTATACTATACGTACTATACTATACTGGACTGTACTATGTATACTGTACTGTACTATACTGTACTGTACTAAATATATATGTATATCTATAACGGAATATTACTGTACTATACATACTGTAACTGTACTATACTTCTACTATGTACTGTACTATACTATACTGTACTGTACTATATTATACTTGTACTGTATCTTACTACTGTACTATACGTACTGTATATATATACTATTACTATAGTACTATATTAAGTACTATTACTACTGTACTTACTATTACTGTACTATTCTATACTGTACTAATATACGTACATAATGTACTAGACTACTGTTATATACTATAGGGTACTGTACTATAGTATACTGCTTCCTATACTATACTGTACTGTACTATACTATAACTGAACGGTACTATCATTATACTTGTACTATACTATACTGTCTATACTATACTGTACTGTACTATACTGTACTGTACTATACTGTAATGTACTGTACATAATATACTATACTTACTATACTTTACTGTACATTACTGTACTATACTATACTGTACTGTACTATATATTACTTGTTTACTGTACTATACTGTACTGTACTGTACTATACTATACTGCTAATTACTGTACTATTACGTACTGTACTATATAACTGTACTGTACTATATTATACTGTACTGTATATACTATACTGTACTTACTATACTACTGTACATTTACTGTATGTTATATATGACTGCTACTGTACTACAATATACTTAATACTTACTGACTATACTGTACTATACTCTTACTGTACTGTTATACTATATTATAATTGTACTGTACTATACTATACTGTACTGTACCTATTATACTGTACTGTACTATACTATACCGTACTATACTGTAATGTACTATTTTATACTGTACTATACTATACTGTACTTACTATACTGTACTATATTATACTGTACCTGTAATATACTATACTTTACTATACTATACTGTGACTATACTATACTGTCATATACGTACATACTATTACTGTACTATACTATGTACTGTTACATAGTACTGTACTTACTATACTGTACTTGTACTATACTATACTGAACTGTACTATATTATACTGTACTTAGATACTATACTGTCATACTATAACTGTAAAAACTGGTACTTCTACTGAATGTACTATACGGTACTGTTACTATACTATACTAATACTATACTATACTTACTTTACTGTACTATACTGTACTATACTATACTGTACTGTACTTATTATTACGTAGTTACTATATTGGTATGTACTGTACTATACTATACTCTACTGTACTGTACTATATTATACTGTATATGTACTATACTATATGTACTGTTAATGAACTATATTATACTGTATGTACTTACTGTACTGTACTACACTATACTGTACTATACTATACGTACTATACTGTATATACATACTGTACTGTATATTATGTACTGTACTATACGTACTGTACTTATACACTATACTGTACTGTACTGTACTATACTATACTGAACTGTACTATATTATACTGTACTATACTATACTGTACTATACTATACTTTACTATACTATACTGTACTATACTATACTTTACTGTACTATACTGTACTATACTATACTATACAATAGTGTACTGTACTATACTATACTATAGTGTACTGTACTATACTATACTGTATTATACTATACTATACTATACTGTACTGCACTATACTATACTATACTGTACCATACTATACGTTACTGTACTATACTATACTGTACTATACTATACTGTACTGTACTATACTATACTGTACTATACTGTACTATACTATACTATTACACTATACTATACGTACTGTACTATACTATACTGTACTATACGTACTATACTATACTGTACTGACTAATTATACTGTACTGTATATATTATCTGTACTGTACTATACTGTATTGTATTATTAATACTGTCTAACTATACTATCCTGTACGTACTATACTATACTGTACTATAAGTACTAACTATACTATAACTATACTATACTGTACTATACTGTACTGTACTATACTATACTGTACTGTACTATATTATACTGTACTGTTAATATATTATACTGACTGTACTATACTATACTGGTACTATATATGTACTATTACTATACTATACACTATACTATACTGTACTGTACTATACTATACTGTACTATACTGTTACTATACTATACTGTACTGTACTATATTATACTATACTGTACTATACTATACTGTACTGTACTATACTATACTGTACTATATTATACTGTACTGTACTATACGTATTGTATTATACTTATTACTGTACATACTATACTATACTGTACTTCTATACTATACTGTACTATACTATATGTATATATACTGTACTATATGATAGTACTATACTGTACTAATTATACTGTACTGTATACTATTACTGTACTAATTATACGTACTGACTATAATACTGTACTATATTAGCTCTATTGTACTATACTACTATAATGTACTATATTATACTCTATTGTACTATACTGTATATACGACTGTACTAATTATACTGTATTACTATACTATTACTGTACTATACGTATGTACTATACTGTACTATACTATACTTTATGTACAATACTGTACTATACATACACTATACTGTACTATAATACTTTACTGTATATAAACTGTACTATACGTTCTATTACTATAATGTACTGTACTAATTAATGACTGTACTATACTATACTATACTGTACCTATACTGTACTGCATTATACTGTATGTATTATCTATACTGTAATATACTATACTATACTATACTGTACTGTACTAACTGTTCTGTACTATATATCATACTGTACTGTATGTTACTTTTCTACTATACTGTACGTAAGTACAGTAAGTAGTCTGGATACAGCAAGGTCCGAATGCTGATAATGGTAAGGTAAGTAGTCTGGATACAGGAAGGTCAGAATGCTGGATACAGGTAATGTAAGTAGTCTGGATACAATGTGCAAGGTCCGAAGCTGGATACAGGTAAGGTAAGTAGTCTGAATACAGGCAAGGTCAGAATGCTGGATAAGGTAAGGTAAGTAGTCTGGTTACAGGCAAGGTCAGAATGCTGGATACGGGTAAATTAAGTAGTCTGGATACAGGCAAGGTCAGAATGCTGGATACAGGGTAAGGTACGTAGTCTGGATACAGGCAAGGTCAGAATGCTGGAATGGGTAAGGTAAGTAGTCTGGATACAGGCAAGGTCAGAATGCTGGATACAGGTAAGGTAAGTAGTCTGGATACAGGCAAGGGCAGAATGCTGGATACGGGTAAGGTAAGTAGTCTAGATACAGGCAAGGTCAGAATGATGGATACAGATAAGGAAGTAGTCTGGATACAGGCAAGGTCAGAAAGCTGGATACAGATAAGGTAAGTAGTCTGAATACAGGCAAGGTCAGAAAGCTGGATCAGATAAGGTAAGTAGTCTGGATACAGGCAAGGTCAGAATGCTGGATAGGGTAGGTAAGTAGTCTGGATACAGGCAAGGTCAGAATGCTGGATATGGGTAAGGTAAGTAGTCTAGATACAGGCAAGGTCAGAATGCTGGATACGGGTAAGGTAGTAGTCTAGATACAGGCAAGGTCAGAAGCTGGATATGGGTAAGGTAAGTAGTCTAGATACAGGCAAGGTCAGAATGATGGATAAGGTAAGGTAAGTAGTCTGGATACAGGCAAGGTCAGAATGTGTAACAGGTAAGGTAAGTAGTCTGGATACAGCAAGGTGCAGAATGATGGATACGGTAAGGTAAGTAGTCTGGATACAGGCAAGGTCAGAATGATGGATACAGATAAGGTAAGTAGTCTGGATACAATGTGAAGGTCAGAATGTGGATATGGGTAAGGTAAGTAGTCTGGATACAGGTAAGGAAGTGTCTGGAAAGATAAGGTAAGTAGTCTGGATACAGAAGGTAAGGTCTGGATTCAGGTAAGTAGTAGTCTGGATACAGATAAGGTAAGCAGTTGGATACAGGAAAGGTAAGTAGTCTGGAAGATAGATAAGTGTCAGATACAGGCAGGTCAGATGCTGGATACAGGTAAGGTAAGTAGTCTGGTACAGATAAGGTAAGTAGTCTGGATACACGTAGGTAAGTAGTCTTCCTTGTTCCTGGAACAGTGTGGCAGGTTCATGATACCCTCTTCTTTCCCATACAAAGTCTACCCACATTCGTATCCCCATCTATCCATCTTTTACATAATTTATTAATCTGCCTTTTTACCTGGCACCTCCTTAATATCTCCATATAGAAGAATATTTATTTCTCTTATTAATCTATATGAATATTATTCACATTAACACACAGATAAAGGGTTAGAAATGGGAAGTATACAGTTTAGGTTTCTTATTGTATTTGTCTCTCTAGTCTTTCTATTCAGTATCTCGACACTGTATTCGCCTTTATATTTGCTATTGAGGAAATTAACCGACGGAAGATATCTACCCAACGTCCATTGGATATTCCATCTACGATTCCTGATTCTTGAAAGCCAAACCATACACAGCGCTCTGAGGATCCTATCAGGGACTGATACTCCAGTTCCAAACTACAGGTGTTGGGGACACAGTCAAGTCATCGCATTTATCGGACACTTTTCTCTCTTCCGTGTCTCTGGCAACATTATCAGGAATCTACAGGTACCCACAGGTAAGAGGAAAAGAACTTGCAGGGAGGTTTACTACTGCAATGCCACACATCTTCCTCTCCACAATCCCATGATGACAAACTGGACAGGCTCCTACTCTTCAATTTTCTGGATTTTCATCAGACCTGCAGTGCAACCAATAAGAGCAGAGAAGAAGTTGGTAGGTAGACATACCCTTTTAGAAGGATTTTATATTCCCACAATTCAAATAAAGGCACCATTAAAAAAAATGTTTAACCCTTGTACAACTGCCTAATTAAATAACTAGGCTAAAGTTAGTATTTAGACTATTAATAAAATCCCTCAACTAGAACATAGAAACATAGTACAGTACCGTACAGTACAGTACAGTACAGTACAGCACAGCACAGTATAGTACAGTACAGTACAGTACAGCACAGCACAGTATAGTACAGTACAGTACAGTACAGTACAGTATAGTACAGTATAGTACAGTATAGTATAGTATAGTACAGCATAGTACAGTATAGTACAGTACAGTATAGTACAGCATAGTACAGCATAGTACAGTATAGTACAGTATAGTACAGTACAGTATAGTATAGTATAGTACAGTACAGTATAGTACGATAGGACAGCATAGTACAGTATAGTACAGTATAGTACAGTAGCATAGTACAGCATAGTACAGCATAGTACAGTATAGTAAGTATAGTATAGTATAGTACAGTACAGATAGTACAGCATAGTAAAGTATAGTACAGTATAGTACAGTTACAGTATAGTATAGTATAGTACAGTACAGGATAGTTCAGCATAGTACAGCATAGTACAGTATAGTACAGTTAGACAGTACGCAAGTACAGCATAGTACAGCATAGTACAGTACAGAGACAGTATAGTATAGTATAGTACAGTACAGCATTAGTACAGCATATTACAGTATAGTATAGTAAGTACAGTATACAGTACAGTATAGTACAGTATAGTACAGTACAGTATAGTACAGCATAGTACAGCATAGTACAGTATAGTACAGTATAGTACAGTACAGCATAGTACAGCATAGTACAGTATAGTACAGTATAGTACAGTACAGTATAGTACAGCATAGTACAGTATAGTACAGTATAGTACAGTATAGTATAGTACAGCATAGTACAGTACAGTATAGTACAGCATAGTACAGTACAGTATAGTACAGTATAGTATAGCACAGTACAGTACAGTACAGTACAGTACAGTACAGTACAGTATAATATAGTACAGTACAGTATAATATAGTACAGTATAGTATAGTATAGTATAGTATAGTACAGTATAGTACAGTACAGTACAGTACAGTATAGTACAGTACAGTACAGTACAGCACAGTACAGTATAGTACAGTACAGTATAGTACAGTATAGTATAGTACAGTATAGCACAGCACAGTACAGTACAGTACAGTATAGTATAGTACAGTACAGTACATTATAGTACAGTATAGTACAGTATAGTATAATACAGTATAGTACAGTACAGTATAGTATAGTACAGAATAGTATAGTACAGTATAGTATAATACAGCATAGTATAGTATAGTACAGTATAGTACAGTACAGTATAGTATAGTACAGAATAGTATAGTACAGTATAGTATAATACAGTATAGTATAGTATAGTACAGTATAGTATAGTATAGTACAGTACCATATAGTACAGTATAGTATAGTACCGTATAGTACAGTACAGTACAGTACAGTACAGTACAGTATAGTATAGTACAGTATAGTACAGTACAGTACAGTATAGTACAATACAGTACAATATAGTAAAGTATAGTATAGTACAGTACCGTACAGTATAGTACAGTACAGTACAGTATAGTACAGTATAGTTTAGTACAGTATAGTACAGTATAGTTTAGTACAGTATAGTACATTATTGTACAGTATAGTATAGTACAGTATAGTACAGTATAGTACAGTATAGTATAGTACAGTATAGTATTGTACAGTACAGTATAGTACAGTATAGTACAGTATAGTACAGTATAGTATAGTATAGTATAGTATAGTACAGTACAGTACAATACAGTATAGTATAGTACAGTATAGTACAGTATAGTACAGTATAGGATAGTACAGTATAGGATAGTACAGTACAGTACAATACAGTACAGTACAGTACAGTACAGTATAGTATAGTATAGTACAGTATAGTACAGTACAGTACAGTATAGTATAGGATAGTACAGTATAGGATAGTACAGTACAGTACAATACAGTACAGTACAGTACAGTACAGTACAGTATAGTACAGTACAGTACAGTACAGTACAGTATAGTATAGTATAGTACAGTATAGTACAGTACAGTATAATACAGTATAGTACAGTATAGTATAGTAAAGTACAGTATAGTACAGTATAGTACAGTACAGTATAGTATAGTATAGTACAGTATAGTATAGTACAGTATAGTACAGTACAGTATAGTATAGTATAGTACAGTATAGTACAGTACAGTATAGTATAGTATAGTACAGTATAGTATAGTACAGTATAGTATAGTATAGTATAGTACAGTACAGTATAGTATAGTACAGTATAGTAAAGTACAGTATAGTACAGTATAGTATAGTATAGTATAGTACAGTACAGTACAGTATAGTATAGTATAGTACAGTACAGTACACATTTTGAAAACAGAAGGCACAGAACAGGCTTACAGGGACTTCAAAAGTTGTAATAAAGAGTGCAAGAAAGCAATTAAACTAGCTAAAATAGAAAATGAAATACGGATTGCCGAACAAAGCAAGTCCAACCCCAAAATGTTTTTTAAGTATATAAATGGTAAAAAGACGAGGACTGAGAATGTGGGACCATTAAATAATGGAGCTGAGGTGGTTGTAGAGGATGCCAAAAAGGCTAATCTGCTAAACCGTTTTTTACATCAGTTTTTACTTGTCCTTGTCCTTACAGTAGGGATTGTAGCAATATGCAGGGAAGAAATGAAGAGTTTTCACATTGGATAACGGAGGATATGGTACGGAAACAATTAGACAAGGTTAATATCAATAAAGGGCCAGGACCAGATGGATTGCATCCTAGGATTTTAAAAGAGCTTAGTTCAGTTCTAGCTAGACCACTGTTTCTCATATTTTCAGATTCGCTTTTGTCTGGGGATGTGCCGCTGGATTGGAAAAAAGCCAATGTAATACCAATATTCAAAAAAGGTAGTCGTTCACAGCCTGGTAACTATAGACCTGTAAGCCTAACATCAGTGGTAGGGAAGGTGATGGAAACCTTGTTAAGGGATCATATCCTTGACTTTGTCTCCAGAGATCATCTTATTAGTAGTAGTCAGCATGGATTTATGGGAAATAGATCATGTCAGACAAATTTAATTGGTTTTTATGAAGAAGTGAGTAAGAAGTTGGACTCTGGCACAGCAGTGGATGTGGTATATTTGGATTTTGCAAAAGCCTTTGATACTGTGCCACATAGGCGACTAATGTATAAACTGAGGACTGTTGGCCTTGAAGAAAACATTTGTTCATGGATAGAGAACTGGTTATTGGATCGCAAACAGAGAGTGGTGGTTAATGGAGCTACATCTATGTGGGCTAAAGTTCTAAGCGGAGTTCCTCAGGGTTCTGTACTGGGGCCGCTTCTGTTTAATCTGTTTATAAATGACTTAGAAGGGGCATTGAGAACAAGGTCTCTGTGTTTGCTGATGACACTAAATTATGCAGAGCTTTGGAAACTTCCAATGATGTGCAAGTGCTGCAAGCAGACCTAGATAGATTATCAAAATGGGCAGCAGAATGGCAGATGAGATTCAATGTTGATAAATGTAAGGTGATGTATTTGGGATTTAATAATCCCTGTGCCCCCTACACCATAAATAACTCTGTGTTAAGTGCATCTGAAATGGAAAAAGATTTGGGGGTTCTGGTAGATAACAGACTTAGCTGTAGCAAACAATGCCAGGTAGCAACAGCTAGAGCTAGCAAGATATTGTCTTGTATAAAGAGGGGAATGGAATCAAGAGAGAAAAATATTATTCTCCCTCTTTACAAGGCACTGGTAAGGCCTCATTTGGAATATGCGGTGCAGTTTTGGAATCCCATATACAAAAGGGACATCTTGGAAATTGAGGCAGTTCAGAGAAGGGCAACTAAATTAATAAGGGGAATGGAGGGGCTTGAATATGCAGGCAGATTAGACAAGTTAGGGCTGTTTACATTGGAGAAGCGGCGGTTGCGTGGGGACATGATAACCTTATACAAATATATTAATGGCCCATACAGTGAACTCTCTGGTGCATTGTTCACTAATAGGTCATATCAGAGGACTCGTGGACATCCTTTAAGGTTGGAAGAAAAGAAGTTTCATCTTCAAGTTAGGAGAGGTTTCTTTACAGTGAGAACGGTGAAACTGTGGAACTGTCTTCCAGCAGAGGTGGTAATGGCAAGTTCATTGAATAACTTTAAAAAAGGCCTGGATAAGTTTCTAAAACTAAAGAATATTGAGAATTACTGGTATTAATGCATATAGATCTGGTTGATCAAGGGATACTTTCCGATTGCCGTTTGGAGTCAGGAAGGAATTTTTTCCCCCTTTTTAGCTGGGGTTTTTTGCCTTCCTCAGGATCAACTGTTAGGTAGGGTAAAAAAAAAAAAAAAAAAAAAGTGAATAGGTTGGACTTGATGGACGTATGTCTTAATTCAACCTTAATTACTATGTTACTATGTTACAGTATAGTACAGTACAGAATAGTATAGTACAGTACAGTACAGTACAGAATAGTACAGTACAGTACAGAATAGTACAGTACAGTACAGTACAGTACAGTATAGTACAGTACTGTATAGTACAGTACAGTACAGTATAGTATAGTACAGTACAGTATAATACAGTATAGTACAGTATAGTACAGTATAGTATAGTACAGTACAGTATAATACAGTATAGTACAGTATAGTACAGTACAGTACAGTATAGTATAGTACAGTATAGTATAGTACAGTACAGTACAGTATAATACAGTATAGTACAGTATAGTATAGTACAGTATAGTATAGTACAGTACAGTATATTATTGTAAAGTACAGTATAGTACAGTACAGTATAGTACAGTATAGTATAGTACAGTAAAGTATAGTATAGTATAGTACAGTAAAGTATAGTATAGTATAGTACAGTAGAGTATAATATAGTACAGTATAGTACAGTATAGTATAGTACAGTAAAGTATAGTATAGTACAGTATAGTACAGTGCAGCATAGTACAGTATAGTATAGTACAGTATAGTATAGTATAGTACAGTAAAGTACAGTATAGTATAGTACAGTATAGTATAGTATAGTACAGTACAGTACAGTATAGTTTAGTATAGTATAGTACAGTACAGTATAGTACAGTTTAGTATAGTACAGTATAGTACAGTACAGTACAGTATAATACAGTATAGTACAGTACAGTATAGTATAGTACAGTATAGTATAGTACAGTACAGTATATTATTGTAAAGTACAGTATAGTACAGTACAGTATAGTATAGTACAGTACAGTAAAGTATAGTATAGTACAGTACAGTATAGTACAGTGCAGTATAGTACAGTATAGTATAGTACAGTATAGTATAGTACAGTAAAGTACAGTATAGTATAGTACAGTATAGTACAGTACAGTACAGAACAGTACAGCACAGTACAGTACAGTATAGTACAGTATAGTACAGTACAGTACAGTATAGTATAGTATAGTACAGTACAGTATAGTATAGTACAGTATAGTACAGTTTAGTATAGTACAGTATAGTATAGTACAGTACAATATAGTACAGTACAGTATAGTACAGTACAGTATAGTATAGTACAGTATAGTACAGTATAGTACAGTATAGTATAGTATAGTACAGTATAGTACAGTATAGTATAGTACAGTACAGTAAAGTATAGTATAGTACAGTACAGTATAGTACAGTGCAGTATAGTACAGTATAGTACAGTATAGTATAGTATAGTACAGTAAAGTACAGTATAGTATAGTACAGTATAGTACAGTATAGTACAGTACAGTACAGTACAGTACAGCACAGCACAGTACAGTACAGTATAGTACAGTATAGTACAGTACAGTACAGTATAGTTTAGTATAGTACAGTACAGTATAGTACAGTTTAGTATAGTACAGTATAGTATAGTACAGTACAGTACAGTACAGTACAGTATAGTATAGTACAGTATAGTATAGTATAGTATAGTACAGTATAGTACAGTATAGTATAGTATAGTACAGTACAGTACAGTACAGTACAGTATAGTACAGTATAGTACAGTATAGTATAGTACAGTATAGTATAGTACAGTATAGTACAGTACAGTACAGTACAGTATAGTATAGTACAGTACAGTATAGTACAGTATAGTATAGTATAGTACAGTACAGTATAGTTTAGTATAGTATAGTACAGTTTAGTATAGTACAGTATAGTATAGTACAGTATAGTACAGTACAGTATAGTACAGTACAGTATAGTACAGTACAGTACCGTAGTGTAGTATAGTACAGTATAGTGCAGTACAGTATAGTACAGTATAGTATAGTACAGTACAGTATAGTACAGTATAGTACAGTACAGTGTAGTATAGTATTTGAGGTTGAATAAAGACATATGTCCATCCAGTCCAACCCATCTAGCAATATCCTCATTTCCTGCCTAACTGTTGATCCAGAGGAAGGCAAAAACCCCCCACTAAATTTATGAAGGGGGAAAAAATTCCTTCCTGACTCTATAAACTCTACTTTATGTATCAATACCAGAGAAACACCATTTTATAACAGAAGGCACCTTGCAGTCTCATGCTATATGAATAGCATTGCCCACAAAGCCTAAGAAACAAGAAGTAATTTTTTACTCCCATGTTTCCCAGAGTAAGGGGCGGAGATGTGCAATACACTCCTTTATGTCCCTTAACTAATGTATGTGTCCAGAACCGCTGGCTAATAACATGCAATAAAGCTTAATATATAGAGCCAATCATCTGACCTGCAGACACTACGTGTTTCAATCTTGTTAGATCTCGTCAGTGCAAGATACAGATTCATGGGTCTATGGGGTAGGACTTGGGCGTACAGTAGAAAAGGCAGCTAGAAAGCTTAGGGAGAGAGGGGCCAAAAGAAGCAAAAAGACCTTCACTGAGAATAAAAGCAGAGAAACACCTTCTTATAACAGAAGGCAACTTGCAGTCTCATGCTATATGTATAGCATTGCCCACAAAATCTAAGAAACAAGAGTAATTTCTTACTTTCATGTTTCCCAGAGTAAGGGGCAGATCAATCCCAGTAACTTGTAACATTCCTTGTTTGTAGAAACTCATCCAGCTTTTTATTAAACTGACCAATGAACCTGCCATAACAACGTCCACTGGAAGACAGTTCCATAGCTTTACCGTTCTCACAGTGACAAACCCTTTCCCAACTCTACTTTATGTATCAATACCAGTAACTTGTAACATTCCTTGTTTGTAGAAACTCCATAGCTTTACCGTTCTCACAGTGACAAACCCTTTCCCAACTCTACTTTATGTATCAATACCAGTAACATTGTAACATTCCTTGTTTGTAGAAACCCATCCAGCTTTTTATTAAACTGACCAATGAACCTGCCATAACAACGTCCACTGGAAGACAGTTCCATAGCTTTACCGTTCTCACAGTGACAAACCCTTTCCCAACTTGAAGCCTAAACCTTTTATCTTCAAGTCTTAAGGGATGTCCTCGTTTCCTCTGACATGTTCTATTGGTGTACAATGCCCCAGATAGTTTATTGTATGGCCCGTTAATGTATTTATACACAGTAATCATATCCCCACGCAAGTGCCTTTTCTCCAGCGTACATAATTGTAACTTATCCAATCTCTCTTCATATTCAAGCTCCCCCAATCCCCTTATTAATTTAGTTGCCCTTCTCTGAACCCTTTCCATTTCAAAGATGTCCTTTTTGTACACAGGATTCCAAAATTGCACTGCATATTCCAAATGAGGCCTTACCAATGCTTTGTAAAGAGGGAGAATTACATTTTCCTCCCTTGAATCGATACCTCTCTTTATACAAGACAATACCATGCTGGCTCTGGCTGTTGCCGCCTGGCACTGCTTGCTACCTTTAAGTTTGTTATCCACCAAAACTCCAAGATCCCTTTCCAACAGGGATTCACTTAACACTTATACTATACTGTATTATACTGTACTATTCTATACTGTACTATACTATACTGTACTATACTGTACTATACTATACTGTACTGTACTATACTAAACTGTACTACACTGTACTATACTGTACTATACTGTACTATACTATACTGTACTATACTGTACTATACTATACTTTTCTATACTATACTATACTGTACTATACTATACTGTACTATACTATACTGTACTACACTGTACTATACTACACTGACTATACTGTACTATACTATACTATACTATACTTACTATACTGTACTATTCTATATTATACTGTACTATACTATACTATTCTGTACTACACTGTACTATACTATACTTACTATACTGTACTATACTGTACTATTCTATACTATACTGTACTATACTATACTATTGTACTGTACTATACTATACTGTACTACACTGTACTATACTATACTTACTATACTATACTGTACTATACTATACTATACTTACTATACTGTACTATTCTATATTATACTGTACTGTACTATACTATTCTGTACTACACTGTACTGTACTATACTATACTTACTATACTGTACTATACTGTACTATTCTATACTATACTGTACTATACTATACTATTGTACTGTACTATACTATACTGTACTATAATATAAATGACCTATAATATAATTGACCAATAATATAAATGACCTACTGTATAATATAAATGACCTATAATATAAATTACATGTAATATAAATGTCCTACTGTATAATATAAATGACCTATAATATATATGACCTATAATATAAATTACATGTAATATAATTCACCTACAGTATGATATAAATGACCTATAATATAATTGACCGATAATATAAATGACCTATAATATAAATTAAATGTAATATAAATGATCTATAATATAAATTACATGTAATATAATTCACCTACAGTATAATATAAATGACCTATAATATAAATTACATGTAATATAATTTACCTACAGTATAATATAAATGACCTATAATATAATTGACCGATAATATAAATGACCTATAATATAAATTAAATGTAATTTAAATGACCTATAATATAAATTACATGTAATATAATTCACCTACAGTATAATATAAATGACCTATAATATAAATTACATGTAATATAATTCACCTACAGTATAATATAGATGACCTATAATATAAATTACATGTAATATAATTCACCTACAGTATAATATAAATGACCTATAATATAATTGACCGATAATATAAATGACCTATAATATAAATTACATGTAATATAATTCACCTACAGTATAATATAAATGACCTATAATATAAATTACATGTAATATAATTCACCTACAGTATAATATAGATGACCTATAATATAAATGACCTATAATATAATTGACCGATAATATAAATGACCTATAATATAAATTAAATGTAATATAAATGACCTATAATATAAATTACATGTAATAAAATTCACCTACAGTATAATATAAATGACCTATAAAATAAATTACATGAAATATAAATGACCTATAATATAATACAGTAATATAATTCACCTACTATAATTAAGATGACCTATAATATAAATTAAATGTAATATAAATGACCTATAATATAAATTACATGTATATAATTCACCTACAGTATAATATAAATGACCTATAATAAAATACATGTAATATAATTCACCTACAGTATAATATAAATGACTTATAATATATTGACCGATAATTAAATGACCTATAATATAATTAAATGTAATAATGACCTATAATATAAATTACATGTAATATAATTCACCTACAGTATAATATAAATGACCTATAAAATAATTACATGAAATATAAATGACCTATAATATAAATTACATGTAATATAATTCACCTACAGTATAATAAATGACCTATAATATAAATTACATGTAATATAATTCACCTACAGTATAATATAAATTACCTATAATATAATTGGACTTTAATATAAATGATTCATTATATAAATATGCAAAATGCAAGTGGCTTTGGGGTGTTAAAATGACTGGACCTGGTTTCCTGTCTATTCCAGGTTACTAGTCCTTGGCACATGGGACGGCAAAACTATGTTTAAATGTAAATGTATGTCTACATCAGTCCTAATATCAGTGGCAGACCATAAACATATCAGTGCAGACCATAAACACATCAGTGGCAGACCATAACATATCAGTGGCAGACCATAAACATATCAGTGGCAGACGAACATCAGTGGCCAACCAAACATATCTGGCAGACCATAAACACCAGTGGCAGACCAAAACATATCATGGCAGACCTCAGGAGACAGACATTGAAACACGTCAGTGGCAGACCATAACACATATCAGTGGCAGACCAGAAACACATCAATCAGGCAGACCATAAACATATCAGTGGCAGACCAGAAACATATCAGTGGAGACCATAAACACATCAGTGGCAGACCAGAAAATATCGTGGCAGACCATAAACACATCAGTGGCAGACCCTAAACATATCAGTGGCAGACCACAAATCAGTGGCAGACCATAACTTATCATGGCAGACAATGAACACATCAGTCAGACCATAAACATATCGTGGCAAACCATAAACATATCAGTGGCAGACCATAACATATCAGTGGCAGACCATGAACACATCAGTGGCAGACCATAAACATATCAGATGCAAACCATAAACTATCAGTGGCAGACCATAAACATATCAGTGGCAGACCATGCACACATCAGTGGCAGACCATAAGTATATCGGGCAGACCATAAGTATATCAGTGGCAGACCATAAACACATCAGTGACAGACCATAAAATATCAGGTGGCAGACCAGAAACACGTCATGGCAGACCATAAAACATATCAGTGGCAACCATAACACATCATGGCTAGACATACATACATGGCAGACCAGAAACATATCAGTGGCAGACCATAACACATCAGTGGCAGACCAGAAACATATCAGTGGCAGACCATAAACACATCAGTGGCAAGCCCAAACATATCATGTGCAAGCCAAAATCATTGGCAGACCATAAACTTTCAGTGGCAGACCTGACCACATCAGTGGCACCATAAACTATCATGGCAGACCATAAACATATCAGTGGCAGACCATAAACATATCAGTGGCAGACCATGAACACATCAGTGGCAGACCATAAACATATCAGTGGCAAACCATAAACATATCAGTGGCAGACCATAAACACTATCAGTGGCAGACCATGAACACATCATGCAGACCATAAGTATAATCAGTGGCAGACCATAAGTATATCAGTGGCAGACCAAAAACACATCAGTGACAGACCATAAACATATCAGTGGCAGACCATAAACATATCAGTGGCAAACCATAAATATCAGTGGCAACCATAAACATATCAGTGGCAGACCATGAACACATCAGTGGCAGACCATAAGTATATCAGTGGCAGACCATAAGTATATCAGTGGCAGACCACAACACATCAGTGCCAGACCAACATAAACTACAGTGGCAGACCATAAACATGTCAGTGGCAGACCATAAACTTATCAGTGGCAGACCATGAACACATCAGTGGCAGACCATAAGTATATCAGTGGCACCAAACAATAGTGCAGACCATAAAAACTATGCATACATAAGACTACATAGTGGCAGACCATAAACAGTATCAGTGACAGACCATTAACACATCACATGACCATCAGTGGCAGACCATAAACATTTCAGTGGCAGACCAAAACATATCAGTGGCAGACCATAAACATATCAGTGGCAGACCATAAAATATCAGTAGCACCATAAACACATCAGTGACAGACCATGAACACATCAGTGGCAGACCATGAACACATCAGTGGCGACCATAAACATATCATGCAGACCATAAACATATCAGTGGCAGACCATAAACATATCAGTGGCAGACCATAAACATATCATAGCAGACCATAAACACATCATTGACAGACCATGAACACATCAGTGGCAAACCATGAACCATCCGTGGCAGACCATAAACATATCAGTGGCAGACCATACATACAGTGGCAGACCATAAACCATACGTGCAGACCATAAACATATCAATAGCAACCTAACACATCAGTGACAGACCATGAACACATCGTTGCAGACCATAAACACATACGTGCACCTAAACATATCAGTGGCGGACCATAAACACATCAGTGGCAGACCATAAACATATCAGTGGCACCATAAACATATCGGTGGCAGACCATAAACATATCTGTGGCAGACCATAAACAATCAGTGGCAGACCAATAGGTAATATCAGTGGCAGACCATAAACATATCAGTGGCAGACCATAAACATATCAGTGGCAGACCATAAACAATATGTCAGACCATAAACATCAGTGGCAGACCATAAACATATCAGTGGCAGACCATAAACATATCAGTGGCAGACCATAGGTATATCACGTGGCAGACCATAAACATATCAGTGGCAGACCATAGGTATATCAGTGGCAGACCATAAACATATCAGTGGCAGACCATAAACACTCAGTGGCAGCCAAAACTCAGTGGCAGACCAATAAACATATCAGTGGCAGACCATAAACATATCAGTGGCAGACCATAAACATATCAGTGGCAGACCATAACATATCAGTGGCAGACCATAGGTATATCAGTGGCAGACCATAAACATATCAGTGGCAGACCATAAACATATCAGTGGCAGACCATAAACATATCAGTGGCAGACCATGAACACATCAGTGGCAGACCATAAGTATATCAGTGGCAGACCATAAATATATCCGTGGCAGACCATAAGCATATCATGCAGACCATAAGCTATCAGTGGCAGACCATAAAACATATCAGTGGCAGACCATGAAACATCAGTGGCAGACCATAAGTATATCAGTGGCAGACCATAAACATATCAGTGGCAGACCATAAACACATCAGTGACAGACCATAAACATATTAGTGGCAGACCATAAACATGTCAGTGGCAGACCAAAACTTATCAGTGGCAGACCATGAACACATCAGTGGCAGACATAAGTATATTCAAGTGGCAGACCATAAACATATTAGTGGCAAAACCATAAACATATCAGTGGCAGAGCATAAACATATCAGTGGCAGACCATAAACATATCAGTGACAGACCATAAACACATCAGTGACAGACCATGAACACATCAGTGGCAGACCAAACATTCAGTGCAGACATAAACATATCAGTGGCAGACCATAAACATATCAGTGGCACCCATAACATATCAGTAGCAGACCATAAACCCATCAGTGACAGACCATGAACACATCAGTGGCAGACCATGAACACATCATGGCGGACCATAAACATATCAGTGGCAGACCATAAACATCTCGTGCAGACCATAAACAATCAGTGGCAGACCATAAACTATCAATAGCAGACCATAAACACATCAGTGACAGACCATGAACACATCAGTTGCAGACATAAACACCTCAGTGGCAGACCACAAACATATCAGTGGCGGACCATAAACCAACATCGTGGCAGACCAAAAATATCAGTGGCAGACCATAACATATCATGATCAGTGGCCAGACCATAAACACATCAGTGCAGACCATAGATTCAGTGGCAGACCATAAACATATCAGTGGCAGACCATAAACATATCAGTGGCAGACCACAAACATATCAGTGGCAGACACAAACACATCCGTGGCAGACCAATAAACATCTCCGTGGCAGACCATAAACCTTCAGTGGCAACCATAAACATATCAGTGGCAGACCATAGGTATATCAGTGGCAGACCATAAACATATCCAGGTTGCAGACCATAAACATTCAGTGGCAGACCATAAACATTCAGTGGCAGACCATAAACATATCAGTGGCAGACCATAAACACATCAGTGGCAGACCATAACACATATCGTGGCAAGACCATAAACACATCAGTGGCAGACCATAGGTATATCAGTGGCAGACCATAAACATATCAGTGGCAGACCATAAACATATCAGTGGCAGACCATAAACATATCAGTGGCAAACCATAGAACAATCAGTGGCAGACCATAACCATATCAGTGGCAGACCATAACATATCAGTGGCAGACCATAAACATATCAGTGGCAGACCATAGGTATATCAGTGGCAGACCATAAACATATCAGTGGCAGACCATAGGTATATCAGTGGTAGACCATAACATCAGTGGCAGACCATAAACATATCAGTGGCAGACCTATATCAGGCGACCATAAACATATCAGTGGCAGACCATAAACATATCAGTCAGACCAATAAAATCTCAGTGCAGACCATAAATATCAGTGGCAGACCATAAACATATCGTTGGCGACCATAAACATCATCAGTGGCAGACAAAACATATCAGTGGCAGACCAGAAACATATCAGTGGCAGACCATAGGTATATCAGTGGCAGACCATAAACATATCAGTGGCAGACCATAAACATATCAGTGGCAGACCATAAACATATCAGTGGCAGACCATAAACACGGGTCACATAATATACTATACTGATATTTTATTGGAAACTTCTTCTTCCTTCCAGATCAGCTATGGGGCCATGGACTCCGTGTTTGATGACAAGATCCAGTTCCCTTCCTTTTACCGCACAGTTCCTAGTGACAGAGCCCAGTTTGTGGCCATTGTTCGGCTATTACAGCACTTTAGATGGAACTGGGTTGGGATTGTGACTACCCAAGATGAGAACAGCCAGAGATCCACCATGGAGCTGCACCAGGCCTTGGTACGGAATGGGATCTGTGTGGAACTGACACTGACTATATTAGATCTGAAGTATTTGTCATTTAAAGACCTTCTACAGGATCCTGGACATGCTTCTTACGTGGCTCTATCCAGATCCACTTGCTCTGTCTTTATATTGTACACTACCTCAGCTCGTGTCTTGTTATATAGAAGATTACTGGAATCGGTTCTACCTCGGAAGGTTTTCATTGTCCCTGCCATAGTTCGCCTTATCCACGAACCCGAGTCCTTCCCTCTGTTAAATGGATCTTTTATATTCACTTTACAAAAGAAGGACATCCCGGGACTGAAGGAATTTCTCCTAAAGGCCAGTCTGGAGAAATACCCTGACAATGGATTTATCAATCAATACTGGGCACTAGACTGCATCGAAGCTGAAGGGTATCAAGCTAATCTATCAATATTTGCTAATGACTTTTGTAAAACCCACAATATATTTAACCCCTTTCTGTCCGAGGGGGCGAATTTCCACGTAACGTCCAGAGTCTATTCTGCCGTATACAAAGTGAGCCATGCATTACACAATCTGTTTCTCCACCAGACTAATTCAACATCAATGAGCTGGAACCCTTGGGAGGTAAAAATGAAAGGAGACAGTGAACCACTTAGAGTCATATTTATAAATGAATGAACATCTCTGCAACATCTTCAAGAAACCATAGAAGGACCATTGTGGCCTTGAGAAGGTCTATTTGGAGCATTGGTGGTCCTGCAGATAAGATCCACTTTTGTAAGATCCCTATGAGGCCCCATATGGCACAGCGAAAGACCATATGAGGTTAAAGGGACCCTGCAGCACGGAACAGGCACCCTCCTCCCCAGCTTTAATAAGAGCTGTTGAGGTCCCCATGAGGGTTTTTGCAGGGCACCTGCAGCTTAAACCCAGGAACCCCCAGCCCTAAAAAGGTCATTTCCATGTCTCCCCCATCTGCTTCTTCTCATTCTCTTTCTTCTTCTCTGACAACTTCTCTTATTGTTCTCCAGGTTTCCTCTACTTTATACGGGATTTCTAAAATACCACCTCCAAATATCATTAGCTATTATCGCAATGTAGACAAAGTATTATATTATTATCGGTACATTTCATTTCTACATGATGGTACGTTTCTAATCTCTCTTCTTTCTTACATAATTACAAAGGCGGGAAGACGTTTTTAGTCAAACCATTTTATATGACAAATAGATTGTGTCAGACTAACTTGGTTTTTATGAAGAAGTGAGTAAGAAGGACTGTTGTCCTGGGTTTTAACATAATTAGAGAATTGGGTGATAGATCGTAAAAGATATTAGTGGTCACTGGTCATTAGAGATACTTTCATGTGAGTTAAAGTTCTAAGTAGAGATGGTTCCTGAAGTTTGGTTCGTGTTTGAACTTCTGAATGTCAGTAAAGGTTTCTAAGTGCAGAAGTTTAGAAAACCATTCAAGGGGAACTGTGGTCTCCAAACAAGTTAAGTTAAAATGAAAGGCCAGTTTCCTACCTTTCAAACGAGCCATCAACCACCTCTCTACGTGCTCCACAGCCCAAGATATAAAGAAATGACTGACCAGAAAGTTAATGGGTGGGAGGCTGACATGTGACATTCCTAAGGCTTCTCCTGCACAGTGCCGCTGGCGAGCACAGCCTCAGACTCCCTCAGTGTGTGTGAGAGACAGGAAGTCCCTCCTCCTCCTCTCTGCTGTGTAAAGTCCTGACAGAGAAGGTAGAGGGGAGGGGGTCGGAGTAACCCATGGCACCCGCGAGTGGACGCGGCCACATGGGGCTGTAAGATAATGGGTCATGGGTGGCCTGCAACTGGAGGGAGGTGAGTGGGAGGGACCAGGGAGGGACCAGGGAGGGACCAGGGGGGCTGCAAAGGGGAGGAGGAGACACGGGACAGATTGACTGACAGTTTCAGAGCAGGAACCAGGAAGTGCAGGGGACCTGGTGATGCTGCTGCCATATCACACACAAAAATGTAAATATCTTCAACACTATGCAAAATAAACAATGGAAATAAATTGCAAAAATTCTCAGGGGAGCAATTCCTATCAATTTACCTAAAGTCATTTTTGGACCATAGTTCCCCTTTAAAGACAAAGGGGAGAAATAGTTCAAAAAGTTTAGATAAAATACAGGCAATTGTTGGGTTTCCACATGTTACATTCAAGGATTATGGCTAATTCAAGGGTTACCGAACGCTACATTGAGGGTTACCGAACTCTACATTGAGGGTTAACAAATGATACATTCAAAAGTTACCGAAATAAACCCTACATTATCGGATTTTCGATAATTATCAAAAATAAGTTAGCGGACCAGTTCAGATAGTTTGGAGTTTGTTCGAACTCATAAAGTTCCACCTGAACTCGGGTTCGAGTTTGGATCCATCTCTAGTGGAGTGCCTCAGGGTTCTGTACTGCTGCCACACAAAGGTGGCTCCGTGGTTGTGTTAAACAGGGGTGACTATAAAAGGGGGCCCTACGACAGCTATATGATGGTGAAACGTATAGAGTACTAGAAGGTAATCCGACTGGTACATATTTAATAGAGCTCACCAGTTTAACTTATAATGGTATAGAGGTTGGTCTTATTCATAACACTATGAAAAGTGATGTATTGCCTGTAAATCCTATTATTCTCATATTCCACTTTTTACCAAAAATTCACAAGTCGGAGAGACCCCCCAGGTAGACCTGTTGTATCGGCATTGGTTCCCTGGGGGAGGGACCGGATTGACATGTATAACTTCATGTTTGAATCTGTCTTTTTTCTACAGATTAAAGGGGCGGTGATAGGTGCAAAATTCTCCCCTACGTACGCTAACCTTTACATGTGGTGGTGGGAGGAAACTGTCATTTCACTAGAATGGGTCTCCACACCCCTTTACAGCAATATAAAGTTGTTCAAAAGATTTATTGACAGTTTGCTAGTTGTGGGGTTAGGATCCAAAGATTCTTTCTTGGAATTCATGATGGATATTTATTGTAATGATCTAAACCTTAAATTGACATAGGAGTTTGGAGGAAAGTCTATAAACCTTTTAGATATCAACATCCAATGTAATGGTGAAAATCCCCTTGAAACGACAGTGTTCAGAGAGAAAATTATCCTTCATGCATGCAGGAGTCATCCTCCCCATTGTTTCAAGGGGATTCCCCATGGACAGTTCCTCCGGCTTGGAAGACTTTATGTCTCAGTCGTGTGCATTGAGGGACAGACTTTTTGCTAGGGTTACGCTGGAGCTTCTCTAGATATAACATTCTGGAGAGCTCGTGACCGAGGATAAAAGGACAGTTAGTTGGAAGTCCCCTAACTTGATAAGGGGCGTCAAAAGTGGGTGACAAGAGAGCCCACATTATGCAAAATATAGATGAACGGGTGGTCTTCTCTACACGTTGTATATATATATATACAGCTATTGTTAATATTGTGCAGGGATATCGTCCCATCTTACATGAGGATAAAGAGCTTACATCGGTTCTGAATCAGGGTGTAAGGTTTGTATATCCTTCCACCAAGTGTATTCTCTAGTAAACCCACACAGAAAGATCAGTGGTTAAAACATAAAGGTACTTACACAGATGTTTAAGAATGTCGAGCTATTGTAATAGCACGGTCACTAGGACAGAGTACGTGAATAAACATCAATTGTGAGACCACCTGGGTTATTTACCTTATGACGTGGTCCCGGTGTTCTATTCAGTACGTGGTCCCGGTGTTCTATTCAGTACGTGGCCCCGGTGTTCTATTCAGTACGTGGCCCCGGTGTTCTATTCAGTACGTGGTTCTGATGTTCTATTCAGTACGTGGTCCCGGTGTTCTATTCAGTACGTGGTCCCGATGTTCTATTCAGTACATGGTCCCGATGTTCTATTCAGTACGTGGCCCGGTGTTCTATTCGTACTGGTCCCGGTGTTCTATTCAGTACGTTCCCTGTTCTATCAGTACGTGGTCCCGTGTTCTATTCAGTACGTGGTCCCGTGTTCTATTCAGTACGTGGGTCCCGGTGTTCTATTCAGTACGTGGTCCCGGTTCTATTCAGTACGTGGTCCCGATGTTCTATTCATACGGGTCCCGTTGTTTCTATTCGTACGTGGTCCGTGGCCCCGATGGTCTATTCAGTACGTGGCCCCGGTGTTCTATTCAGTACGTGGTCCCGGTGTTCTATTCAGTACGTGGTCCGTGGCCCCGATGTTCTATTCAGTACGTGGTCCTGATGTTCTATTCAGTACGTGGTCCCGGTGTTCTATTCAGTACGTGGTCCGATGTTCATTCAGTACGTGGCCTCCGGTGTTCTATTCAGTACGTGGTCCCGTGTTCTATTCAGTACGTGGTCCCGTGTTCTTTCAGTAACGTGGTCCCGGTGTTCTATTCAGTACGTGGTCCCGGTGTTCTATTCAGTACGTGGTCCCGGTGTTCTATTCATACGTGGTCCCGGTGTTCTATTCAGTACGTGGCCCCGATGTTTCTATTCAGTACGTGGTCCCGGTGTTCTATTCAGTACGTGGTCCGTGGCCCCGGTGTTCTATTCAGTACGTGGCCCCGTGTTTCTATTCAGTACGTGGTCCCGGTGTTCTATTCAGTACGTGGTCCGTGGCCCCGATGTTCTATTCAGTACGTGGCCCCGATGTTCTATTCAGTACGTGGCCCCGATGTTCTATTCAGTACGGGGCCCCGGTGTTCTATTCAGTACGTGGTCCCGGTGTTCTATTCAGTACGTGGCCCCGGTGTTTATTCAGTACGTGGCCCCGGTGTTCTATTCAGTACGTGGTCCCGATGTTCTATTCTATGCTTGGGAATGGCTCATTGTGTTAAAAGGTTCAAAATTTTTTTTTTTACCTGCAGGGTGATGAACTGTGCACACATAACCTTTTCTTTTTTCTGATACTATGTGTGTATGTATGTGTGTATGTATGTATGTGTGTAGTGTGTTTGTGTGTGTGTTTGTGTGTGGTGTGTGTGTATGTGTGTGTGTTATGTATGTATGTATGTATGTATGTATGTATGTTGTGTATTATGTGTGTGTATATGTATGTGTGTTTGTGTGTGTGTGTGTGTATGTATGCATGTATGTATGTATGTATGTATGTATGTATGGTTGTATGTGTGTTGTATGGGTGTGGTGTTTTGTGTGTGTGTGTATGTATGTATGTATGTGTGTATGTATGTATGTGTGTGTTTCTGTTGTGTGTTGTGTGTGTGTGTGTGTGTGTGTTGTATGTTGTGTTTGTGTGTGTGTGTGTGTGTTTTCTGTGTGTTGTGTGTGTGTGTGTGTGTATGTTTTTTTGTGTGTTTGTGTGTGTGTGTGTGTGGTGTGTGTGTGGGTGTGTGCGTGTGTGTCTGTGTTTGGTGTGTGTATGTTGTATGTGTGTGGTGTCGTCGGTGTGTCTGTCTGTCTTTCTGTGTGTCTGTCTGTGTGTGTGTTGTGTCTGTCTGTTCTGTCTGTGGGTGTGTGTGTCTGTTGTGTGTGTCTGTCTGTGTGTCGGTGGGCTGTTGTGTCTGTCGTCTGTGTGTCTGTCTGTGTGTCGTCTGTGTGTCTGTTGTGTTGTCTGTCGTCTGTGTGTGTGTGTGTGTTGTGTGTGTGTGTGTGTGTGTGTGTGTGTGTGTGTGTGTGTGTGTTTGTCTGTGTCTCTGTGTGTCTGTCTGTCTCGTTCTTTCTCTCGCGCCCTTGGGGCCCCCGCGCTGTCCTTTCCCTCCAGCTTTCCCGTGTCTGTTTGTTTCTTTTTCGCGCCCCTTGGGGCCCCCCGCTGTCATTATCTCGATTTCGTTGTTGTTGTTTTTTTGCGCCACTTGGGGCCCACGCGCTGTACATTTACAATCTTATCAGTATGTTGTTAGTTTATTTATTGCCCCCTTGGGCCAGCGCTGTACTTTCATACAGTTTACAGTATGTCGTATATGTTATTTCGCGCCACTCGGGGCACAGCGCTGTCATTTAACATCATTTCGTATGTACGTATTGTTTTTTTCGCGCCCACTTGGGGCCACCGCGCTGTACATTATCCGATTTCAGTATGCGTATTGTTTATTTATATGCGCCACTGGGGCACTCGCTGTACTTTGATGATTACGTATGTATGTATATGTTTTTTATACGCCACTTGGTCACAGCGCTGTATTTACGATTATACAGTAGGATGTATGTGTATTTATATAGCACCACTTGGGGACCAGCACTGTACATTATAACAATACAGATTATCAGTATGTATGTATTGTATTTATATAGCATCACTTGGGGACACAGCGCTGTACATTATAACAATACAGATTATACAGTATGTATGTATATGTTTATTTATATAGCGCCACTTGGGTACACAGCGCTGTACATTATAACAATACAGATTATACAGTATGTATGTATATGTTTATTATATAGCGCCACTTGGGTACACAGCGCTGTACATATAAACATACAGATTATACAGTATGTATGTATATGTTTATTTATATAGCACCACTTGGGACCACGCGCTGTACATTATAACAATACAGATTATACAGTATGTATGTTAGTTTATTTATAGAGCGCCACTTGGGGATGCAGAGCTGTACATTATAACAATACAGATTATACAGTATGTATGTATTTTTATTATATAGCGCCACTTGGGGATGCAGAGCTGTACATTATAACAATACAGATTATACAGTATGTATGTATATGTTTATTTATATAGCATCACTTGGGGACACAGCGCTGTACATTATAACAATACAGATTATACAGTATGTAGTATTATGTTTATTTATATAGCGCCACTGGGGACACAGCGCTGTACATTATAACAATAAAGATTATACAGTATGTATGTATATGTTTATTTATATAGCGCCACTTGGGTACACAGCGCTGTACATTATAACAATACAGATTATACAGTATGTATGTATATGTTTATTTATATAGCGCCACTTGGGACGCAGCGCACATTATAACAATACAGATATACAGTTTATTATGTTTATTTTATAGCGCCACTTGGGGACGCAGAGCTGTACATTATAACATACAGATTATACAGTATGTATGATATGTTTATTTATATAGCGCCACTTGGGGACACAGCGCGTACATTATAACAATACAATTATACAGTATGTATGTATATGTTTTATTTTATTAGCATCACTTGGGGACACAGCGCTGTACATTATAACAATACAGATTATACAGTATATGTATATGTTTATTTTATATAGCACCACTTGGGGACACAGCACTGTACATTATAACAATACAGATTATACAGTATGTATGTGTATGTTTATTTATATAGCACCACTTGGGGACACAGCCTGTACATTATACAATACAGATTATACAGTATGTATGTATATTGTTTATTTATATAGCGCCACTTGGGGACACAGCGCTGTACATTATAACAATACAGATTATACAGTATGTATGTATATGTTTATTTATATAGCGCCACTTGGGATGCAGAGCTGTACATTATAACAATACAGATATACAGTATGTATGTATATGTTTATTTATATACGCCCTTGGGGACGCAGCGCTGTACTTATAACATATAGATTATACAGTATTGTATGTATATTTTTATTTATATAGCGCCACTTGGGGACACACGCTGTACATTATAACAATACAGATTATACAGTATGTATGTATATGTTTTTTTATATAGCGCCACTTTGGGACCAGCGCTGTCCATTATACAATACAGATTATACAGTATGTATGTATATGTTTATTTATATAGCGCCACCTGGGGACGCAGCGCACATTTAACAATACAGTTATACAGTATGTATGTATATGTTTATTTATATAGCGCCACTTGGGGACGCAGCGCACATTATAACAATACAGATTATACAGTTTATGTATATGTTTATTTATATAGCGCCACTTGGGACGCAGAGCTGTACATTATACAATACAGATTATACAGTATGTAGTATATGTTTATTTATATAGCGCCACTTGGGACGCAGCGCACATTATAACAAATACAGATTATACAGTATGTATGTATATGTTTATTTATTAGCGCCACTTGGGGACGCAGAGCTGTACATATAACAATACAGATTATACAGTATGTATGTATATGTTTATTTATATAGCGCCACTTGGGACGCAGCGCACATTATAACATACAGATTATACAGTATGTATGTATATGTTTATTTATATAGCGCCACTGGGGACACAGCGCTGTACATTATAACAATACAGATTATACATGTAGTATGTATTGTTTTATTTATATAGCGCCACTTGGTACACGCGCTGTACATTATAACATAACAGATTATACAGTATGTATGTATATGTTTATTTATAGCGCCACTTGGGGACGCAGACGCGTACATTATAACAATACAGATTATACAGTATTTATGTATATGTTTTATTATATAGCGCCACTTGGGACGCAGCGCACATTATAACAATACAGATATACAGTATGTATTGTATATGTTTATTTATATAGCGCCACTTGGGGACGCAGAGCTGTACATTATACAATACAGATTATACAGTATGTATGTATATGTTTATTTATATAGCGCCACTTGGGTACACAGCGCTGTACATTATAACAATACAGATTATACAGTATGTATGTATATGTTTATTTATATAGCGCCACTGGGGACACAGCGCTGTACATTATAACAATACAGATTATACAGTATGTATGTATATGTTTATTTAATAGCGCCACTTGGGACGCAGCGCTGACATTATAACAATCCAGATATACATATGTATGTATATGTTTATTTATATAGCGCCACTGGGTACGCAGTCTGACATTATAACAATACAGATTATACAGTATGTTGTTATGTTTATTTATAGCGCCACTTGGGGACACAGCGCTGTACATTTATACAATACAGATATACAGTATGTATGTATATGTTTATTTATATAGCGCCACTTGGGGACGCAGCGCTGTACATTATAACAATACAGATATACAATTATACAGTATGTATGTATAGTGTTATTATATAGAGCGCCACTTGGGTACAGCGCTGTACATATAACAATCAGATTATACAGTATGTATGTATATTGTTTATTTATATGCGCCACTTGGGGACACGCGCTGTACATTATAACAAACAGATTATACAGTATGTATAATGTATTTATATAAGCGCCACTTGGGGACACAGCGCTGTACATTATAACAATACAGATTATACAGTATGTATGTATATGTTTATTTATATAGCGCCACTTGGGGACGCAGCGCTGTACATTTAACATACAGATTATACAGATTAACAGTATGTATGTATATGTTTATTTATATAGCGCCACTTGGGTACACAGCGCTGTACATTATAACAATACAGATTATACAGTAGTATGTATATGTTTATTTATATAGCGCCACTTGGGGACACAGCGCTGTACATTATAACAATACAGATATACAGTATGTATGTATATGTTTATTTATATAGCATCACTTGGGGACACAGCGCTGTACATTATACAATACAGATTATACAGTATGTATGTATGGTTTATTTATATACACCACTTGTACACAAGCGCTGTACATTATAACAATACGATTTATACAGTAGTATGTATATGTTTATTTATATAGCGCCACTTGGGTACACAGCGCTGTACATTATAACAATACAATTATACAGTATTTTGTATATGTTTTATTTATAGCACCACTTGGGGACCACGTGCTGTACATTATAACAATACAGATTATACAGTATGTATGTATGTTTTATTATATAGCGCCACTTGGGTACACACCGCTGTACATTATAACAATACAGATTATACAGTATGTATGTATATGTTTTTTATATAGCGCCACTTGGGACGCAGCGTTGTACATTATAACTACAGATTATACAGTATGTATGTATATTTTTATTTATAAGCGCAACTTGGGGACACAGCGCTGTACATTATACAATACAGATTATACATATGTATGTATATGTTTATTTATATAGCGCACTTGTACACAGCGCTGTACATTATAACAATACAGATTATCAGTATGTATGTATATGTTTATTTATATAGCGCCACTTGGGGACACAGCGCTGTACATTATAACAATACAGATTATACAGTATGTATGTATGTATATCTTTATTTATATAGCACCAATTGGGGACATAGAGCTGTACATTATAACAATACAGATTATACAGTATGTATGTATATGTTTATTTATATACTTGGGTACACAGCGCTGTACATTATAACAATACAGACTACAGTATGTATGTATATGTTTATTTATATAGCGCCACTTGGGGACGCAGCGCACATTATAACAATACAGATTATACAGTATGTATGTATATGTTTATATAGCGCCACTTGGGTACACAGCGCTGTACATTATAACAATACAGATTATACAGTATGTATGTATGTATATGTTTATTTATATAGCTCCACTTGGGTACGCAGCGCTGTACATTATAACAATACAATTATACAGTATGTAGTATATGTTTTATTTTATAGCGCCACTTGGGTACACAACGCTGTACATTATAACAATACAGATTTACAGTATGTATGTATATGTTTATTTATATAGTGCCACTTGGGGACACACGCGTTACATTATAACAATACAGACTATACAGTATGTATGTATATGTTTATTATAATAGTGCCACTTGGGGACACAGCGCTGTACATTATAACATACAGATTATACAGTATGTATGTATATGTTTATTTATATAGCGCCACTTGGGGACACAGCGCTGTACATTATAACAATACAGATTATACAGTATGTATGTATATGTTTATTATATAGCGCCACTTGGGGACACAGCGCTGTACATTATAACAATACAGATTATACAGTATGTATGTATATAGTTTATTTATATAGCAGCCACTGGGGACACAGCGCTGTACATTATCAAACAGATTATACAGTATGTATGTATATGTTTATTTATAAGCCACTTGGGGATGCAGCGCTGTACATTATAACATACGATATATACAGTATGTATGTATATGTTTATATATTACGGCCACTTGGGGACGCAGCGCTGTACATTATAACAATACAGATTATACAGTATGTATGTATATGTTATTTTATATAGACACTGGGGACACAGCGCTGTACATTATAACAATACAGATTATACAGTATGTATGTATATGTTATTTATATAGCGCCACTTGGTACACAGCGCTGTACATTATAACAATACAGACTATACAGTATGTATGTATATGTTTATTTATATAGCGCCACTTGGGGACGCAGCGCACATTATAACAATACAGATTATACAGTATTGTAGTTATGTTTATATAGCGCCACTTGGGTACACAGCGCGGTACATTATAACAATACAGATTATACAATGTATTATGTATATGTTTTATATATAGCTCCACTTGGTACGCAGCGCTGTACATTATAACAATACAGATTATACAGTATGTATGTATATGTTTATTTATATAGCGCCACTTGGGTACACAACGCTGTACATTATAACAATACAGATTATACAGTATGTATGTATATGTTTATTTATATAGTGCCACTTGGGGACACAGCGCTGTACATTATAACAATACAGACTATACAGTATGTATGTATATGTTTATTTATATAGTGCCACTTGGGGACACAGCGCTGTACATTATAACATACGATTATACAGTATGTATGTATATGTTTATTTATATAGCGCCACTTGGGGACACCGCGCTGTACATTATAACATAACAGTTATATACAGTATGTATTTATATGTTTATTTATATAGCGCCACTTGGGGAACAGCGCTGTACATTATAACAAACAGATTTACAGTTGTATGTATATGTTTATTTATATAGCGCCACCTGGGGACACAGCGCTGTACATTAAACAATACAGATTATACAGTATGTATGTATATGTTTATTTATATAGAGCCACTTGGGATGCAGCGCTGTACATTATAACAATACGATTATACAGTATGTATGTATAGTTTTTATATTATAGCGCCACTTGGGGACGCAGCGCTGTACATTATAACAATACAGATTATACAGTATGTATGTATATGTTTATTTATATAGAGCCACTTGGGGACACAGCGCTGTACATTATAACAATACAGATTATACAGTATGTATGTATATGTTTATTTATATAGCGCCACTTGGGTACACAGCGCTGTACATTATAACAATACAGATTATACAGTATGTATGTATATGTTTATTTATATAGCGCCACTTGTGGACACAGCGCTGTACATTTAACAATACAGATTATACTATGTATGTATATGTTTATTTATATAGCGTCACTTGGGGACACAGCGTTGTACATTATAACAATACAGATTATACAGTATGTATGTATATGTTTATTTATATAGCGCCACTTGGGTATACAGCGCTGTACATTATAACATACAGATTATACAGTATGTATGTATATGTTTATTTTATAGCGCCACTTGGGGACGCAGCGCTGTACATTATAACAATACAGATTATACAGTATGTATGTATAGTTTATTTATATAGCGCCACTTGGGGACGCAGCGCTGTACATTATAACAATACAGATTATACAGTATGTATGTATATGTTTATTTATATATTGCCACTTGGGTACACGCGCGTTACATTATACAATACAGATTATACAGTATGTATGTATATTGTTTATTTATAGCGCCACTTGGGGACGCAGCGCTGTACATTATAACAATACAGATTATACAGTATGTATGTATATGTTTATTTATATAGTGCCACTTGGGTACACAGCGCTGTACATTAACAATACAGATTATACAGTATATGTATATATGTTTTATTATATAGCGCCACTTGGGGACGCAGCGCTGTACTATAAACAATACAGATTATACAGTATGTATGTATATGTTTATTTAATAGCGCCACTTGGGTACACAGCGCTGTACATTATAACAATACAGATTATACAGTATGTATGTATATGTTTATTTATATAGAGCCACTTGGGGACACAGCGCTGTACATTATAACAATACAGATTATACAGTATGTATGTATATGTTTATTTATATAGCGCCACTTGGGGACACAGCGCTGTACATTATAACAATACGATATACAGTATGTATGTATATGTTTATTTATATAGCGCCACTTGGGGACACGCGCTGTACATTATAACAATACAGATTATACAGTTGTATGTTATATTTTATTATATAGCACCACTTGGTTCCACAGCGCTGTACATTATAACAATACAGATTATACAGTATGTATGTATGTTTTATATAGCGCCACTTGGGACACAGCGCTGTTACATTATAACAATACAGATTATACAGTATGTATGTATATGTTTATATAGCGCCACTTGGGGACACAGCGCTGTACATATAACAATACAGATTATACAGTAGTATGTATTGTTTATTTATATAGCGCCACTTGGGGACACAGCTCTACTTATACATACAGAATACAGTATGTATGTATATGCTTATTTATATAGCGCCACTTGGGGACACAGCGCTGTACATTATAACAATACAGATTATACAGTATGTATGTATATGTTTATTATTAGAGCCACTTGGGGACACAGCGCTGTACATTATAACATACAGATTATACAGTATGTATGTATATGTTTATATAGCGCCACTTGGGTACACAGCGCTGTACAATATACAATACAGATTATACAGTATGTATGTATATTTATATATATACGCCACTTGGGGACGCAGCGCTGTACATAAAAAAATTAAATAAAGTCATACAAGGGGGATAAATACATAATAGTTCAGTACATTATATAAATTATATAAATAGAATGTCTAGAGCTTTCCCACAAGGGGTAAGGAGATCCCTGCCCTATGGAGCTCACAATCTAGTTAGGCGGGTAACGTACAGAAACAATGGAATGGGTATAATGGCTGGAGTGAGAAGTGCAGTGCAGTGCTGGTTACCGATAGGTAGGATGTAAGTGTAGATTTATCATATGATAAATAGATTTCATATACTGTGCTGGTTACCGGATGGTAGGATGTAAGGGTAGATTATCATATATAGATTCATATACTGTGCTGGGTACCGATAGGTAGGATGTAAGGGTAGTTTTATCATATAAGATATATAGATACCATATACTGTGCTGGTTACCGGATAGTAGGATGTAAGGTAGATTTCATCTATTAGATATATGAACCATACTGTGCTGTTACGGTAGGTAGGATGTAGGGTAGATTTATCATATATAGATATATATACCTATACTGTGCTGGTTACAGGATAGGTAGGATGTAAGGGTAGATTTATCATATATAGATATATAGATACCATATACTGTGCTGGTTACTACTGTGCTGGTTACCGGATGGTAGGATTAAGGGTAGATTTATCATATAGATATATAGATACCATATACTGTGCTGGTTACCGGATAGGTAGGATGTAGGGTAGATTTATCATTATAGATATATAGATACCATATACTGTGCTGGTTACCGGATAGGTAGGATGTAAGGGTGATTTATCATATATAGATATATAGATACCATAATACTGTGCTGGTTACCGGATGGTAGGATTAAGGGTAGATTTATCATATATAGATATATAGATACCATATACTGTGCTGGTTACCGGATAGGTAGGATGTAAGGGTAGATTTATCAATATAGATATATAGATACCATATACTGTGCTGGTTACCGGATAGGTAGGATGTAAGGGTAGATTTATCATATATAGATATATAGATACCATATACTGTGCTGGTTACCGGATAGGTAGGATGTAAGGGTAATATAGATATATAGATACCATATACTGTGCTGGTTACCGGATAGGTAGGATGTAAGGGTAGATTTATCATATATAGATATATAGATACCATATACTGTGCTGGTTACCGGATAGGTAGGATGTAAGGGAGATTTTCTCATATATGATATATAGATACCATTACTACTGTGCTGGTTACCGGATAGGTAGATGTAAGGTAATTTATCATATATAGATATATAGATACCATATACTGTGCTGGTTACCGGATAGGTAGAGTAAGTATAGATTTATCATATATGATATATGATACCATATACTGTGCTGGTTACCGGATAGGTAGGATGTAAGGATATTTATCATATATAGATATATAGATACCATATACTGTGCTGGTTACGGATAGGTAGGATGTAAGGGTAGATTTATCATAATAGATATATAGATACCATATACTGTGCTGGTTACCGGATGGTAGGATGTAAGGGTAGATTTATCATATATAGATATATAGATACCATATACTGTGCTGGTTACCGGATAGGTAGGATGTAAGTAGATTTATCTAATAGATATATAGATACATATACTGTGCTGTTACCGGATAGGTAGGATGTAAGGGTAGATTTATCATATATAGATATATAGATACCATATACTGTGCTGGTTACCGGATAGGTAGGATGTAAGGTAGATTTATATATTATGATATATAGTACCATATACTGTGCTGGTTACCGGATAGGTAGGATGTAAGAGTAGATTTATCATATATAGATATATGATACCATATACTGTGCGGTTACCGGATAGGTAGGATGTAAGGGATATTTATCATATATGATATATAGATACCATATACTGTGCTGGTTACCGGATAGTAGGATTAAGAGTAGATTTATCATATATAGATATTAGATACCATATACTGTGCTGGTACCGGATAGGTAGGATGTAAGGTAGATTTATCATATATAGATATATAGATACCATATACTGTGCTGGTTACCGGATAGGTAGGATGTAAGATAGATTTATCATATATAGATATATAGATACCATATACTGTGCTGGGTACCGGATAGGTAGGGAGTAAGGTAATTTATCATATATAGATATATAGATATCATATACTGTGCTGGTTACCGGATAGGGTAGGTGTAAGGTAGATTTATCATATATAGATATATAGATATCATATACTGTGCTGGTTACCGATAGGTAGATGTAAGGGTAGATTTATCATATATAGATAATAGATACCATATACCTGCTTGTTCCGATAGGTAGGATGTAAGGGTAGATTTATCATATATAGATATATAGATATCTATACTGTGCTGGTTACCGGATAGGTAGGATGTAAGGGTAGATTTATCATATATAGATATATAGATACCATATACTGTGCTGGTTACCGGATAGGTAGGATGTAAGGGTAGATTATCATTATAGATATATAGATACCATATACTGTGCTGGTTACCGATAGGTAGATGTAAGGGTAGATTTATCATATATAGATATATAGATACCATATACTGTGCTGGTTACCGATAGTAGGATGTAAGGGTAGATTTATCATATATAGATATATAGATACCATACTGTGCTGGTTACCGGATAGGTAGGATGTAAGGTAGATTTATCATATATAGATATATAGATACCATATACTGTGCTGGTTACCGGATAGGTAGGATGTAAGGGTAGATTTATCATATATAGATATATAGATACCATATACTGTGCTGGTTACCAGATAGGTAGGATGTAAGGGTAGATTTATCATATATAGATATCATATACTGTGCTGGTTACCGGATGGTAGGATGTAGGGTAGATTTATCATATATAGGATACCATATACTGTGCTGGTTACCGATAGTAGGATGTAAGGGTAGATTTATCATATATAGATATTAGATACCAATACTGTGCTGGTTACGGATAGGTAGGATTGTAAGGGTAGATTTATCATATATAGATATATAGATACCATATACTGACTGGTTACCGATAGTAGGATGTAAGGGTAGATTTATCATATATAGATATATAGATAATCATATACTGTGCTGGTTACCGATAGGTAGGATGTAAGGGTAGATTTATCATATATAGATATATAGATACCATATACTGGCTGTTACCGGATATAGGGGATGTAAGGGTAGATTTATCATATATAGATATATATATCATATACTGTGCTGGTTACCGGATAGGTAGGATGTAAGGGTGATTTATCATATTAGATATTAGATATCATATACTGTGCTGGTTACCGATAGGTAGATTATAGGGTTGATTTATCATATATAGATATATAGATATCATATACTGTGCTGGTTACCATATAGGTAGGATGTAAGGTTAATTTATCATATTTAGATATATAGATACCATATACTGTGCTGGTTACCGATAGTAGGATGTAAGGGTTGATTTATCATATATAGATATATAGATATCATATACTGTGCTGGTTACCGGATAGATAGGATGTAAGGTAGATTTATATCATATTAGATATATAGATACCATATACTGTGCTGGTTACCGGATAGGTAGGATGTAAGGGTTGATTTATCATATAGATATATATATCATATACTGTGGCGTTTACCGGATACGTAGGATGTAAGGGTATATTATCATATATAGATAATAGATATCATATACTGTGCTGGGTTACCGATATGTAGGATGTAAGGGTTGATTTATCATATATAGATATAGAGATACCATATACTGTGCTGGTTACCGATACGTAGATGTAAGGGTAGATTTATCATATATAGATATATAGATATCATATACTGTGCTGGTTACCGATAGGTAGGATGTAAGGGTTGATTTATCATATAGATATATAGATACCATATACTGTGCTGGTTACCGGATACGTAGATGTAGGGTAGATTTATCATATATAGATATATAATATCATATACTGTGCGGTTACCGGAATGGTAGGATGTAGGGTTGATTTATCATATATAGATATATAGATACATATACTGTGCTGGTTACGGATAGGTAGGATGTAAGGTAGATTATCATATATAGATATATAGATACCATATACTGTGCTGGTTACCGGATAGGTAGGATGTAAGGGTAGATTTATCATATATAGAATATATAGATACCATATACTGTGCTGGTTACCGGATAGTTAGGATGTAAGGGTATAATTTATCATATAAGATATATAGATACAATATACTGTGCTGGTTACCGGATAGTAGGATGTAAGGGTAGATTTATCATATACAGATATATAGATACCATAATCTGTGCTGGTTACCGGATAGGTAGGATGTAAGGGTAGATTTATCATATACAGATTAGATACCATATACTGTGCTGTATACCGGATAGGTAGGATGTAAGGGTAGATTTATCATATACAGATATATAGATACCATATACTGTGCTGGTTACCGGATAGGTAGGATGTAAGGGTAGATTATCATATAGATATATAGATACCATATACTGTCTGGTTACCGGATAGGTAGGATGTAAGCGTAGATTTCATATATAGATATATAGATACCATATACGTGCTGGTTACCGGATAGGTAGGATGTAAGGGTAGATTTATCATATATAGATATATAGATACAATATACTGTGCTGGTTACCGATAGGTAGGATGTAAGGGTAGATTATCACATATAGATATTAGAAACCATATGCTGTGCTGGTTACCGGATAGGTAGGATGTAAGGGTAGATTTATCATATATAGATATATAGATACCATATACTGTGCTGGTTACCGGATAGGTAGGATGTAAGGGTAGATTTATCATATATAGATATATAGATACCATATACTGTGCTGGTAACCAGATAGGTAGGATGTAAGGGTAGATTTATCACATATAGATATATAGATACCATATACTGTGCTGGTTACCAGATAGGTAGGATGTAAAGGTAGATTGATCATATATAGATATATAGATACCATATACTGTTCATATATAGATATCATATACTGTGCTGGTTACCGGATAGGTAGGATGTAAGGGTAGATTTATCATATATAGATATATAGATACCATATACTGTGCTGTTACTGGATAGGTAGGATGTAAGGGTAGATTTATCATATATAGATATAAAGATACTATATACTGAGCTGGTTACCGGATAGGTAGGATGTAAGGGTAGATTTATCATATATAGAATATATAGATACCTATACTGTGCTGGTTACCGGATAGGTAGGATGTAAGGGTAGATTTATCATATATAGATATATAGATATCATAGACTTGCTAGTTACCGGATAGGTAGGATTTAAGGGTTAGATTTATCATATATAGATATTAGATACCATATACTGTGCTGGTTACCGGATAGGTAGGATGTAAGGGTAGATTTATCATATATAGATATATAGATACCATATACTGTGCTGTTACCGGATAGGTAGGATGTAAGGGTAGATTTATCATATATAGATATATAGAACCATATACTGTCTGTTACCGGATAGGTAGGATGTAAGGGTAGATTTATCATATATAGATATATAGATATCATATACTGTGCTGGGTTACCGGATAGTAGGATGTAAGGGTAGATTTATCATATATAGATATATAGATACCATATACTGTGCTGTTTACCAGATAGGTAGGATGTAAGGGTAGATTTATCATATATAGATATATAGATATCATATACTGTGCTGGTTACCGGATAGGTAGGATGTAAGGGTAGATTTATCATATATAGATATATAGATACCATATCTGTGTGCTGGTTACCAGATAGGTAGGATGTAAGGGTAGATTTATCATATATAGATATATAGATACCATATACTGTGCTGGTTACCAGATAGGTAGGATGTAAGGGATGATTTATCATATATAGATATATAGATACCATATACTGTGCTGGTTACCAGATAGGTAGGATGTAAGGGTAGATTTATTATAATAGATATATAGATACCATATACTGTGCTGGTTACCGGATAGGTAGGATTGGTAAGATTATCATATATAGTATTAGATACCATATACTGTGCTGGTTACCGGATAGGTAGGATGTAGGGTCGATTTATCATATATAGATATATAGTACCATAACTTGCGGTTACCAGATAGGTAGGATGTAAGGGTAGATTTATCATATATAATATATAGACACCATATACTGTGCTGGTTCCGGTAGGTAGGATGTAAGGTAGTTTATCTATATAGTAACATAGTAACATAGTAATTAGGTTAATAAAGACATTCGTCCATCAAGTCCAACCTATTCACTTTTTTTTTTTTTTTTTTTTTTTAACCCTACCTAACAGTTGATCCAGAGGAAGGCAAAAAAACCCCAGCTAAAAAGGGGGGAAAAATTCCTTCCTGACTCCAAACGGCAATCGGAAAGTATCCCTGGATCAACCAGATCTATATGCATTAATACCAGTATTCTCAATATTTTTTAGTTTTAAAACTTATCCAGGCCTTTTTTAAGTTATTCAATGAACTTGCCATTACCACATCTGCTGGAAGACAGTTCCCACGTGTCACCGTTCTCACTGTAAAGAAACCTCTCCTAACTTGAATGAAACTTCTTTCTTCCAACCTTAAGGATGTCCACGAGTCCTCTGATATGACCTATTAGTGAACAATGCACCAGAGAGTTCACTGTATGGGCCATTAAATATTTGTATAGGTTATCATGTCCCCACGCAACCGCCGCTTCTCCAATGTTAAACAGCCCTAACTTGTCTAATCTGCCTGCATATTCAAGCCCCTCCATTCCCCTTATTAATTTAGTTGCCCTCCTGAACTGCTCAATTTCCAAGATGTCCCTTTGTATATGGGATTCCAAAACTGCACCGCATATTCCAAATGTGGCCTTACCAGTGCCTTGTAAAGAGGGAGAATAATATTTTTCTCTCTCTATATATATATATATATATAGATATATAGATACCATATACTGTGCCGGTTACCTGAAAGGTAGGATGTAAGGGTAGATTTATCATATATAGATATATAGATACCATATACTGTGCTGGTTACCGGATAGGTAGGATGTAAGGTAGATTTATCATATATAGATATATAGATACCATATACTGTGCTGGTTACCAGATAGGTAGGTGGTAAGGGTAGATTTATCATATATAGATATATAGATACCATTACTGTGCTGGTTCCGATAGGTAGGATGTAAGGGTAGATTATCATATATAGATATCATATACTGTGCTGGTTACAGGATAGGTAGGATGTAAGGGTAGATTTATCATATATATATATATAGATCCATACACTGTGCTGGTTACCAGATAGGTAGGGTGTAAGGGTAGATTTATCAATATAGATTATGATACCATATACTGTGCTGGTTACCGATAGGTAGGATGTAAGGGTAGATTTATCATATATAGATATCATATACTGTGCTGGTTACAGGATAGGTAGGATGTAAGGGTAGATTATCATATATAATATATAGATATCATATACTGTGCTGGTTACAGGATAGGTAGGATGTAAGGGTAGATTTATCATATATAGATATATAGATATCATATACTGTGCTGGTTACAGGATAGGTAGGATGTAAGGGTAGATTTATCATATATAGATATATAGATACCATATACTGTGCTGGTTACCGGATAGGTAGGATGTAAGGGTAGATTTATCATATATAGATATATAGATATCATATACTGTGCTGGTTACCAGTAGAGTAGGATGTAAGGGTAGATTTATCATATATAGATATATATATACCATATACTGTGCTGGTTACCGGATAGGTAGGATGTTAAGGGTAGATTTATCATATATAGATATATAGATACCATATACTGTGCTGGTTCCGGATAATAGGATGTAAGGGTAGATTTATCATATATAGATATATAGATATCATATACTGCTGGTTACAGGATAGGTAGGATGTAAGGGTAGATTTATCATATATAGATATATAAGATATATATACTGTGCTGGTTACAGGATAGGTAGGATGTAAGGGTAGATTTATCATATATAGATATATAGATATCATATATGTGCTGGTTACAGTATGGTAGGATGTAAGGGTAGATTTATCATATATAGATATATAGATACCATATACTGTGCTGGTTACCGGATAGGTAGGATGTAAGGGTAGATTTATCATATAGAGATATATAGATACCATATACTGTGCTGGTTACCGGATAGGTAGGATGTAAGGGTAGATTTATCATATATAGATATATAGATACCATATACTGTGCTGTTACCGGATAGGTAGGATGTAAGGGTAGATTTATCATATATAGATATATAGATACCATATACTGTGCTGGTTACCGGATAGGTAGGATGTAAAGGTAGATTTATCATATATAGATATATAGATATCATATACTGTGCTGGTTACCGGATAGGTAGGATGTAAGGGTAGATTTATCATATATAGATATATAGATACCATATACTGTGCTGGTTACCGGATAGGTAGGATGTAATGGTAGATTTATCATATATAGATGTATAGATACCATATACTGTGCTGGTTACCGGATAAGTACAATGTAAGTGTAGATTTATCATATATAGATATATAGATACCATATACTGTGCCGGTTACCGGATAGGTGGGATGAAAGGGTAGATTATCATACATAGATATATAGATACCATATACTGTGCTGGTTAGGAAGCAGTGTGAGTGGGGGGGTCTGTATAGGAGATGGTTCTGTGATGGGTACAGGGTACGGACAGGGACATATGGGGACACTAGAGAGAAAGGTATAAGGTGGGAGGAAGCAGTGTGAGTGGGGGTCTGTATAGGAGATGGTTCTGTGATGGGTACAGGGTACAGACAGGGACATATGGGGACACTAGAGAGAAAGGTATAAGGTGGGAGGAAGCAGTGTGAGTGGGGGTCTGTATAGGAGATGGTTCTGTGATGGGTACAGGGTACGGACAGGGACATATGGGACACTAGATAGAAAGGTATAAGGTTGGAGGAAGCAGTGTGAGTGGGGGTCTGTATAGGAGATGGTTCTGTGATGGGTACAGGGTACGGACAGGGACATATGGGGACACTAGAGAGAAAGGTTATAGGTGGGAGGAAGCAGTGTGAGTGGGGGTCTGTATAGGAGATGGTTCTGTGATGGGTACAGGGTACGGACAGGGACATATGGGGACACTAGAGAGAAAGGTATAAGGTGGAGGAAAAGTGTGAGTGGGGGTCTGTATAGGAGATGGTTCTGTGATGGGTACAGGGTACGGACAGGGACATATGGGGACACTAGAGAGAAAGGTATAGGTGGAGGAAGCAGTGTTATGGGGGGTCTGTATAGGAGATGGTTCTGTGATGGGTACAGGGTACGGACAGGGACATATGGGGACACTAAGAGAAAGGATAAGGTGGGAGGAAGCAGTGTGAGTGGGGGTCTGTATAGGAGTGGTTCTGTGATGGGTACAGGGTACGGACAGGACATATGGGGACACTAGAGAGAAAGGTATAAGGTGGAGGAAGCAGTGTGTGTGGGGGGTCTGTATAGGAGATGGTTCTGTGATGGGTACAGGGTACGGACAGGGACATATGGGGACACTAGAGAGAAAGGTATAAGGTGGAGGAAGCAGTGTGAGTGGGGGTCTGTATAGGAGATGGTTCTGTGCAGGGGTGCCCCTACCATGAGGCAAACTGAAACAATTGCTCAGGGCGCCCTGGGTAACACTTAAAAAGCGGCAGTTAAAAAAAACTTCCTTCCCCTCAATACCGCATTTCAGCACCAGTCCACCAATCAGTATTAAGTCAACCCTCCAGTCCACCAATTAGTGTTAAATCAGCCCTCCAGTCACCAGTCAGTGTTAGTCAGCCCCCACCACAGCCACACCTATGTTCCCGGAGTACTTCCCCACCCAACATGCCACCTATGTTCCCCACTTCACATGCCACCACCCGTCTGCCAATAGGCGGCATTTAAAAGTTGTTTCAGGTGTCAAAAACCTAGGAACACCCCTGGTTCTGTGATGGGTACAGGGTACGGACAGGGACATATGGGGACACTAGAGAGAAAGGTTTAAGGTGGAGGAAGCAGTGTTAGTGGGGTCTGTATAGGAGATGGTTCTGTGATGGGTACAGGGTACGGACAGGGACATATGGAGACACTAGAAGAAAGGAAGTAAGGTGGGAGGAAGCAGTGTGAGTGGGGGTCTGTATAGGAGATGGTTCTGTGATGGGTACAGGGTACGGACAGGGACATATGGGGACACTAGAGAGAAATGTATAAGGTGGAGGAAGCAGTGTGAGTGGGGGGTCTGTATAGGAGATGGTTCTGTGATGGGTACAGGGTACGGACAGGGACATATGGGGACACTAGAGAGAAAGGTTTAAGGTGGAGAAGCAGTGTTAGTGGGGGTCTGTATAGGAGATGGTTCTGTGATGGGTACAGGGTACGGACAGGGACATATGGGGACACTAGAGAGAAAGGTATAAGTGGAGGAAGCAGTGTGAGTGGGGGTCTGTATGGAGATGGTTCTGTGATGGGTACAGGGTACGGACAGGGACATATGGGGACACTAGAGAGAAGGTATAAGGAGGGAAGCAGTGTGTGTGGGGGGTCTGTATAGGAGATGGTTCTGTGATGGGTACAGGGTACGGACAGGACATATGGGGACACTAGAGAGAAGGTATAGGGAGGAAGCAGTGTGAGTGAGGGTCTGTATAGGAGATGGTTCTGTGATAGGTAACGGTACGGACAGGGACATATGGGACACTAGAGAGAAAGGTATAAGGTGGAGGAACAGTGTGAGGGGGGGTCTGTATAGGAGATGGTTCTGTGATGGGTACAGGGTACGGACAGGGACATATGGGGACACTAGAGAGAAAGGTATAAGGTGGGAGGAAGCAGTGTGAGTGGGGTCTGTATAGAGATGGTTTTGTGATGTACAGGGTACGACAGGGACATATGGGGACACTAGAGAGAAAGGTATAAGGTGGAGGAAGCAGTGTGAGTGGGGTCTGTATAGGAGATGGTTCTGTGATGGGTACAGGTACGGACAGGGACATAGGGGGACACTAGAGAGAAAGGTATAAGGTGGAGGAAGCAGTGTGAGTGGGGGGTCTGTATAGGAGATGGTTCTTGATGGGTACAGGGTACGGACAGGACATATGGGGACACTAGAGAGAAAGGTATAAGGTGGAGGAAGCAGTGTGAGTGGGGGTCTGTATAGGAGTTGGTTCTGTGATGGGTACAGGGTACGGACAGGACATATGGGGACACTAGAGAGAAAGGTATAAGGTGGAGAAGCAGTGTGAGTGGGGGTCTGTATAGGAGATGGTTCTGTGATGGGTACAGGGTACGGACAGGGACATATGGGGACACTAGAGAGAAAGGTATAAGGTGGAGGAAGCAGTGTGAGTGGGGGTCTGTATAGGAGATGGTTCTGTGATGGGTACAGGGTACGGACAGGACATATGGGGACACTAGAGAGAAAGGTATAAGGGGAGGAAGCAGTGTGAGTGGGGGTCTGTATAGGAGATGGTTCTGTGATGGGTACAGGGTACGGACAGGGACATATGGGGACACTAGAGAGGAGCAGAGTGAGGGGATATAAATGTCAGTAGAAGGATTTATATACAATGACTGTTTAACGGGGAGCCAGGTTGGTGTCCGATACAGAGGAGATTTGGGATCCTGTTTATTAGCGAGTGAAACATATGTGTGGCAGAGTTTAGTATAGTCTGAAAGGAGAGAGGTGGAATCAGGAAGACCAGTAAGTAGTATGTTACAATAGTCCAGGTGTGTAGGATGGAGCATGGATAGCATAGCGGTGGTAGGGAGAGAACGGAACCTGCAGATTATATTGGCGAAGGAAGAAGCGTCAGGTTTTCTCAACATGTTAATGTGGTTAGAAAAGGAGAGAGAGGAGTCATAATTTACCCCTAGGCAGCGTGCCGATTGGATAGGGGAAATGGGGGGATTGTCAACAGAGATGGAGGAAGATGGGACAGGACCAGGTTTAGGTGGGAAAACGATCAGTTCAGTTTTAAAAAGATTTAATTTGAGGTAGCGTTAAGACTCCAGGAGGAATGGCAAGGAGGCAGTCGGAGCCACATGATTGGATGGTCAGGGGCATGTGCGGAGACACGTGATTGGATGTCAGGAGGCAGTCTGAGACACAGGTGATTGGATGTCAGGAGGCAGTCGGAGACAGGTGATTGGATGTCAGAGGCAGTCGGAGACAGTGATTGGATGTCAGGAGGCAGTCGAGCCACTGGAGATTGGATGTCAGAGAGCAGTCGAGACACGTGATTGGATGTCAGGAGCAGTCGGAGACATGGGATGGATTCAGGAGGCAGCGGAGACACGTGATTGGATGTCAGGAGGCATCGAGACAGGTGATTGGATGTCAGGAGCAGTCGGAGACATTGATTGGATGTCAGGACATAGAGACATTGATTGGATGTCAGGAGCAGTCAGAGACACGTGATTGGATGTCAGGAGGAGACAGTCAGAGACATGTGATTGGATGTCAGGAGGCAGTCGGAGACACTGATTGGATGTCAGGAGGCAGTTGGAGACATGTGATTGGATGTCAGAAGACAGTCAGAGCACGTGATTGGATGTCAGGAGGCGTCAAGACAGGTTTGGTGTCAGGAGGCAGTCGAGACACGTGATTGGATGTCAAGGCAGTCTGAGACAGGTGATTGGATGTCAGGAGGCAGTTGACAAGTGATTGGATGTCAGGAGGCAGTCAGAGACACGTGATTGGATGTCAGGAGCACGTCAGAGACAGGTTTGGATGTCAGAGGCAGTCAGAGACACTGATTGATGTCAGGAGCAGTCTGAGACACGTGATTGGATGTCAGGAGGCAGTCAGAGGACAGGTTTGATTTCAGGAGGCAGTCAGAGACACGTGATTGGATGTCAGGAGGCAGTCAGAGACACGTGATTGGATGTCAGGAGGCAGTCAGAGACAGGTGATTGGATGTCAGGAGGGCAACTGAGACAGCGTGATTGGATGTCAGGAGGCAGTCAGAGACAGTGATTTGGATGTCAGGAGGCAGTCAGAGACAGGTTGATTGGATGTCAGGAGGCAGTCAGAGACAGGTTATTTGGATGATTGGATGGTCAGGAGGCAGTCAGAGACAGGTGATTGGATGTCAGGAGGCAGTCAGAGACAGGTGATTGGATGTCAGGAGGCAGTCAGAGACAGGTGATTGGATGTCAGGAGGCAGTCAGAGACACGTGATTGGATGTCAGGAGGCAGTCAGAGACAGGTGATTGGATGTCAGGAGGCAGTCAGAGACAGGTGATTGGATGTCAGGAGGCAGTCGGAGACAGGTGATTGGATGTCAGGAGTTAGCGCTGGTATTAAGACAATAGAAACACCTTTTACTATTCTTAGTCACAGGGCCACTAGTCAAAATTCCTAATAGAGCAGAAATCTATCCAATCTCTTGGTCGGATCATGTCCCATAGAAATAGACATTCCCTTTACACCACAAACTACATCAAACTGACATAATACTCAAAGATCCACAACCAGAAATGAAATGTTACACCGTCCCTTACACAAGGCCACTATCAGAGGAGATATTATTTTAATATTATAATAATAATAATATTATTTAAAAAAGAGCCGTCCCCAAACCATCAAACTGAACTACGGAACAAAACCATCACGACAAACCAACGAAAGTCTCCCACCTCCAAAAAACTGACCCTAGGAAAGGAGAAACTTTACCAACCCGGCTCAGAAATGTTATTATGATGAAGGGACAAAGTTTACTGTACGACGGCTAAAAACCAAACAAATAGATCCAGCACCAAACTACATAGTCACAATCAGGAAAGAAACGTTACTCACCCCAAGACATCGCCAATACAAACAACTCAATAATCTAACCCCATAGATCCCAGACAAATCACAACTCAACAACTAACAACACAATTCCTCAGAGAAGCCAAACTTCCAGGACTCTCTGAACAAAAATCTAATACCCTAAATAAAGGGGAAGTGTGGTCTCCAACATTTTTAAATGAGGCCAGGTTCCTACCTTTAAAACGAGCCATCAACCACCTCTCTACGTGCTGCACAGCCCAAGATATGAAGAAATGACTGATCAGAAAGTTAGGGGTGGGAGGTTCTGATTCTGCGGTCATAATACTAGCTCTTCCTAACCTGTGGTTGGCACATGCTCAGTGCAGGAGAAAGCAGGAAGAGATTGAGTGCCTGAAGGAGGAGTGGGAGGGGCCATAGGGGTATTCATGGGGGATGCACATAAAAATGTAAATATCTTCAAAATGACGTCGAAAAAAACAATGGAAGAAAACTGCAAAAACCCTCAGGAATGCAATTTCTGTCAGTTTACCTAAAGCCATTTTTGGACCACAGTTACCCTTTTAGACTATGCCCTCCAAAAAATTGCCAGAACCAGATGGCTATACCTACACTAGAGGTTGCCGAACTTTTTAAAAAGAACCTTTGAGGATTTCCGAACAAGATTCGACAAAACTAGAACGGCCGCTTCCAAAAATCCCAGAACCGACGGAGTTTCCCGAAATTGGCAGTTCGCGGATTGCAGAACGGCCGACAATCCGGCCAGACGTTCGGGGGTCCCGCAGCTTGAAAGTGTGACCCCCTCCCGGGTCCTTACAAGGACCTTTGTGGCCCTAACAAGGGTCCTTTGGGGCTTAAGGGGTCCCGCAGTTCGAACTGGGACCCCCCCCTCCCCGGCCCTATCAGGGCCCTTGCGGCACTTAGAAGTGCCCTTGTGGCCCTAACAAGAGTCCTTTGGGGCTTAAGGGGCCCTGCAGCTCAAACCGGGACCCCCCTTGTAAGGGCCCTTGCGGCACTGATAAGTGCATTTGTTGGTGGGCCGGCAGCTCGAACCGGGACCCCCGTCGGCTCTTAAAAGAGCCCTTGTCTTCCATCCAGTGACACCAGCTCCACTGAGGCCACCAACCCCGAGAAGTACCCCTGCAGCCGCCAGGGGTACCTCTGGTGCCGGTGGCCTCAACGAGGCGTCTTGATCCGACGCGACACCAACATCACTGAAGTCGCCGATGCCAGGCAGGCTCATTGCAGCTGCCATTGAGCCTGCTGGCACCGCCGGCCTCAGCGGAGCCGATGTTGCTAGCCGCTTATTTCTTGTTTCTTCTGCCATCTACTGCAATGACTTCTGAGCTCTGCGGAGGTTGGCAGCTCTTTATATTGGTTTGCAGAAAACCCTAATCCATTTCTGATTGGTCAGTTTTTCAATGCTTAGTTTACAGTAACCAATCATAAATGTAAATGTAAACCATGTAAACCAAGCATTGAAAAACTGACCAATCAGAAACGGATTAGGGTTTAAACTATTAGGGTGCTAAACTAAATAAAGAGCTGCCAACCTCCACGGAGCTCAGAAGTCATCACAGTAGATGGCAGAAGAAAAAAGCGGCTAGCAACATTGGCTCTACTGAGGCGGGCAGTGGTATTGGCGACTTCAGTGGTGACAAGGGCTGCGAAGGGGGGTCCTGCTTCGAGCTGCGGGACCCCTTAAACTCCAAAGGGCCCTTGTCAGGGCCACAATGGTCCTTGTAAGGTTTTGAGCTGCGAGACCCCCGAACGTCCGGCCGATGGATTGTCAGCCATTCGGCAACCCGCAGCGGCCATTTTCGGACGTTCGGGGGATTTCGGAAGTGGCCGTTCGAGGAAAAATAGTCCGGCGAGTCCGGAAAATCGGACTAGTTCGAATAGTTCAAGTTCGTCGGAACTTATAAAGTTAGAGTTCGAGTTCTAGTCCATCACTAACCTACATTTGTTACAAGGACATATTCGCACCTAAACTTATAGGGGTCGATTTACCCAGAGACGCTGGGCGAATATATGGTTCACTACCAGTTAGCGTGACTATTAGCCTTGGATGCGTGTGTTATGCAAATGATAACCACGCACCCGCCGCTCACGATTTAATATCACGTTTGCACTAGTTTTAGCGCTGGATTTTAACGCCAGCTAACAGCAGCTAATAGCCAGATAATCCATTTTCGGGATTTACCCACATTCGCAAACGCGATATTGAATGGCGATCAGGACATTTACCAAGAGCGATAGCTATTTACCCTATCCCATCCACAGCACTGCACACACGTATCGTTATCGCCAAACCGGGTAAAGACCACACGAGATGCCAGAATTACCATCCCTCTTAAACATCATTCTGATAATCTATACAAAACATTGAGCAAATTATCCACTGGGACCAAGTGGGTTTTATCCAACCCAGGCGGGAGACCATGGCCACAGGACCGTAGATTTAGAGGAAATTGGGATTAGTCCAAACGTTGTTCCGCACACTACTCACGTGCACATTTGTACCTGCTGGGTGAAGCCATCGGTATATAATTCCAAACATAAACAAATTATCAGCGCACACCAGAATTACAGCAGATGGTGTTTTATTAACACACGTGATGTTTCGGAGGCAAAATGGCACCTTCACATATTGGGATTAGACGTGGAGAAGTGGTTTGATAGATTGGCACTTTCTCTAACTCACACTACAGAGTTTTGGAATTTCGGGATAGTTCTGGCATGTTGTCTCTAATTTCTATACTACACCTACAGTCCTCGTCCGTATCCCGCATTCACAATGAAATACATTTCAACTATAGAACCCTGCCAGGGAACCTTCTCTCCTTTTCATAATCTGTATGGAATCCTTAGCAGCACACACTAGACATCATCCAAATATACTAGGCATAAAAACACGCCAGGCAGAGTACAAGCTCTCATTCTATGCCAATGATGTACTCCTCACCCTTACCTAAAACGAAACTCATCCAGCTTTTTATTAAACTGACCAATGAACCTGCCATAACAACGTCCACTGGAAGACAGTTCCATAGCTTTACCGTTCTCACAGTGACAAACCCTTTCCCAACTTCTGTGAGAACGGTAAAGCTATGGAACTGCCTTCCAGTGGACGTTGTTATGGCAGGTTCATTGGTCAGTTTAATAAAAAGCTGGATGAGTTTCTACAAACAAGGAATGTTACAAGTTACTGGTATTGATACATAAAGTAGAGTTGGGAAAGGGTTTGTCACTGTGAGAACGGTAAAGCTATGGAACTGTCTTCCAGTGGACGTTGTTATGGAAGGTTCATTGGTCAGTTTAATAAAAAGCTGGATGAGTTTCTACAAACAAGGAATGTTACAAGTTACTGGTATTGATACATAAAGTAGAGTTGGGAAAGGGTTTTGCACTGTGAGAACGGTTAAAGCTATGGAACTGTCTCCAGTGGACGTGTTATGGCAGGTTCATTGGTCATTAAATAAAGCTGGATGAGTTCTACAAACAAGGAATGTACAAGTTATTGGATTTGATACATAAAGTAGAGTTGGGAAAGGTTTGTCACTGTGAGAAAGGTAAAGCTATGGAACTGTTTCCAGTGGACCTTTATGGCAGGTTCATTGGTCAGTTTATATAAAGCTGGATGAGTTTCTACAACAAGGAATGTACAAGTTACTTGGTATTGATACATAAAGTAGAGTTGGGAAAGGGTTTGTCACTGTGAGAACGTAAAGCTATGGAACTGTCTTCCAGTGGACTTGTTATGGCAGTTCATTGGTCAGTTTAATAAAAGCTGGATGAGTTTCTACAAACAAGGAATGTACAAGTTACTGGTATTGATACATAAAGTAGAGTTGGGAAAGGGTTTGTCACTGTGAGAACGGTAAAGCTATGGAACTGTCTTCAGTGGACGTTGTTGTTAGGCAGGTTCATTGGTCAGTTTAATAAAAAGCTGGATGAGTTTCTACAAACAAGGAATGTTACAAGTTACTGGTATTGATACATAAAGTAGAGTTGGAAAGGGTTTGTCACTGTGAGAACGGTAAAGCTATGGAACTGTCTTCCAGTGGACGTTGTTATGGCAGGTTCATTGGTCAGTTTAATAAAAAGCTGGATGAGTTTCTACAAACAAGGAATGTTACAAGTTACTGGTATTGATACATAAAGTAGAGTTGGGAAAGGGTTTTTCACTGTGAGAACGGTAAAGCTATGGAACTGTCTTCCAGTGGACGTTGTTATGGCAGGTTCATTGGTCAGTTTAATAAAAAGCTGGATGGGTTTCTACAAACAAGGAATGTTACAAGTTACTGGTATTGATACATAAAGTAGAGTTGGGAAAGGGTTTGTCACTGTGAGAACGGTAAAGCTATGGAACTGTCTTCCAGTGGACGTGGACGTGGTTATGGCAGGCTTCATGGTCAGTTTAATAAAAAGCGGATGAGTTCTAAAAACAAGGAATGTTTCAAGTATGGGATTGATACATAAAGTAGGTGGAAAGGTTGTCACTGTTGAGAACGGTATAAGTAGCCTATGGAACTGTCTTCCAGTGGACATTGTTATGGCAGGTTCATTGGTCAGTTTAATAAAAAAGCTGGATGAGTTTCTACAAACAAGGAATGTTAAAAGTTACTGGGATTGTACATAAAGTAGAGTGGGAAAGGGTGTCATGTGAGAACGGTAAGCTATGGAAATGTCTTCCAGTGGACGTTGTTATGGCAGGTTCATTGGTCAGTTTAATAAAAAGCTGGATGAGTTTTTACAAACAAGGAATGTGATACAAGTTACTGGGATTGAACAGAAGTTAGAGTTTGTGGAAGCGGGAGAAATTCCATTGCCGTTGGAGTCAGGAAGGATAACTGATAAAATGGAGGGAGAATTTCTGTGTTATGTATGTAGAGAGATGATCAATGTTGGGTTTATTTTCCATTGAATGTATTTGTTAGTGGATATGCAAATACGGAACAAAGAGTTCTGGGGATTTGTAAAAGTAAACGACTTTTTAAAGATTGCAGGGTTATTCAATAAAGTTCTTATCATTTAGAATGGTGCTAATTTTGCCCCAACCAATAAGATGTTAGTTTTCAAATGTTAAATAGCATCTGATTGGTTGGGGCAAAATTAGCACACTTTTTAATAAGAACTTTTGAATCTCCCTGACAGCATTCCTAAAAGCTTCCATGGATACACAGTAAATTCCCAGAAGCCTTTGTTCCTTATTTACATATTAGGGGATAGGATAACCCTATAGAATTATGTTAAAGGGAACTACAGCCAATTAGCAGGGGATCTTTTATCTCATGGGGTGACCACTTTATAATTATAGAAAAGACAGTTTACTGGGGACGCTGTTTAAATGGAGATTTTTTAGGGGGGCTGTGGATTGTTTTATATGGAGGTGTAGGTGTTGAACTGGATTAACACAAAACCCTTTTTCCCACCCAGAATGATTGGGAATTCCAGGTGCGGTAATCTCTCCATAGTTTGTATAGTGTAAAGTTACCTGAGCAAAGTCTTTGTTCCAGTGAATGGCCCCATCATTGATCAGCAGTTCATAGCTCTCCTCTCTCTGGAGAAATTCCCCTACTTTGTTCGTTATTACAGTGGTATTGGGCAGTATTATGTAATTTAAGATATCAAACGCTGCTGGAGTATTGCCATGGTCATCAGATAGCTCTCTCGTCCACTGGGTGTCTTCATGTGGTTGTTTTCATGTAATGGTTTGTCTAAGGATGAAATAAATACAATGGGATATTCCAGAATTGAAAATTATTCCGTGCTATCGCTATCATTTCTGTCATTAATATATTTATGCCGATTTGAACATAGAAATTGATCATTTATTGTATTTGAATGCAGAGTGAAGTGGAATGAAGTCTCAACTCTTCAAGCCTAAAAATAACAATTTCTGGTAAATCAAAAATGTCATTTCATTGGTGATTATAATAAACCTAAAAGACACAAGGGGATGACCATTGTGTACCGGGCCCCTGGGCCAATGCAAGTTACATCACTTTTTCTTCTATTGGTCTAATTATGGGTCTTGGTTGTTCATTGGCTCAGATTATACTAGCTCTGGTGTCACTTTTCTTCTGCTCCCTGATTGGTTTTTGTACCTTTAAAAGCTTCCGTATGGGTTACTCCTATTGTATGAGGCATTGCCTGGTTGTCTGGCTTACCAGTCAGTGTGTCCAGTCTGTCAGTTGTGCTCTGGTTTTCTTGAGTATCCCAGCTGAGCACAGATACCTTGCACTTTAAGTCCAAGGGCAAAACTGGCCGATGAGATGTTTCTAGCCTCCTGGCAAACGGGCTTGTCTATATGTAAAGCAAGTAGTAATACTGTAGCTTGGGGCTTCTGTGCTCAAGGGATACTCAAGGACTCCAGAGCCTTCAACACCTTCCCTTAACCCTTTCCATTTCCAAGATGTCCTTTTTGTACACAGGATTCCGAAATGACTCTGCATATTCCAAATGGCGGGCCATTACATAAACTATCTGGGGCATTGTTCACCAATAGAACATGTCAGAGACACGTGGACATCCCTTAAGACGTTGAAGATAAAAGGTTTAGGCTTCAAGTATGGGAAAGGGTTTTCACTGTGAGAACGGTAAAGTATGGAACTGTCTTCCAGTGGACGTTGTTATGGCAGGTCATTGGTCAGTTTAAAAAAAAGTGGATGGTGTTTCTACAAACAAGGAAGTTTACAAGTTACTGGTATTGATACATAAAGTAGAGTTGGGAAAGGGTTTGTCACTGTGAGACGGTTAAAGCTATGGAACTGCTTCCAGTGGACGTGGTTATGGCAGGTTCTTGGTCAGTTTAATAAAAAGCTGGATGAGTTTCTACAAACAAGGAATACAAGTTACTGGTTATGTACATACAGTAGAGTTGGGAAAGGGTTTGTCCATGTGAGAACGGTAATAAAGCTATGGAACGTCTTCAGTGGACGTTGTTATGGCAGGTTCATTGGTCAGTTATTTAAAAAAGCTGGATGAGTTTACAAACAAGGAATTTACAAGTTACTGGTATGATACATAAAGTAGAGTTGGGAAAGGGTTTGTCACTGTGAGAACGGTTAAAGCTATGGAACGGTGTCTTCCAGTGGACGTTTTTATGGCAGGTTCATTGGTCAGTTTAATAAAAAGCTGGATGAGTTTCTACAAACAAGGAATGTTACAAGTTACTGGGATGATACATAAAGTAGAGTTGGGAAAGGGTTTGTCACTGTGAGAAACGGTAAGCTATGGAAACTGTCTTCCAGTGGACGTTGTTATGGCAGGTTCATTGGTCAGTTAATATAAAGTGGATGAGTTTCTACAAACAAGGAAGTTACAAGTTATGGTGATTGATACTAAAGTAGAGTTGGGAAAGGGTTTGTCACTGTGAGAACGGTAAAGCTATGGAACTGTCTTCCAGTGGACGTTGTTATGGAGGGTTCATTGGTCAGTTTAATAAAACGGCGGATGTTTCTACAAACAAAGGAAAGTTACAAGTTACTGGGATTGAACATAAAGTAGAGTTGGGAAAGGGTTTGTCACTGTGAGAACGGTTAAAGCTATGGAAACTGTCTTCCAGTGGACGTTGTTATGGAGGTTCATTGGTCAGTTTAATAAAAGCTGGATGAGTTTCTACAAACCAGGAATGTACACAGTTACTGATATTGATACATAAAGTAGAGTTGGGAAAGGGTTTGCACTGTGAGAACGGTAAAGCTATGGAACTGTTTCTCCAGTGGACGTTGTTATGGCAGGTTCATTGGTCAGTTTAATAAAAAGGGATGAGTTTCTACAAACAAGGAATGTTACAAGTTAACTGGTATTGATACACTAAAGTAGAGTTGGGAAAGGGTTTGTCACTGTGAGAACGGTAAAGCTATGGAACTGTCTTCCAGTGGACGTTGTTATGAGGTCATTTGGTCAGTTTAATAAAAGCTGGATGAGTTTCTACAAACAAGGAATGTTACAAGTTACTTTATTGATACATAAAGTAGAGTTGGGAAAGGGTTTGTCACTGTGAGACGGTTAAAGCTATGGAACTGTTCCAGTGGACGTTGTTATGGAGGTTCATGGTCAGTTTAATAAAAAGCTGGATGAGTTTCACAAACAAGGAATGTTACAAGTTACTGGTATTGATAATAAAGTAGGTTGGGAAAGGGTTTGTCACTGTGAGAACGGTAAAGTATGAACTGTCTTCCAGTGGACGTTGTTATGGCAGGTTCATTGGTCAGTTTAATAAAAAGCTGGATGAGTTTCTACAAACAAGGAATTTACAAGTTACTGGTATTGATACATAAAGTAGAGTTGGGAAAGGGTTTTGACGCGTGTTTGTATTTTTCTTTGTGTTGTTGTGGGGTGATTGGTAGTTTTTTTACAGTTGTTCTGGTGGGGGGTGTTCTTCTTGTTTGGAACGGGTTTTTGTGGATGTTAGTTTTTGTCACTGTGAGAACGGTAAAGCTATGGAACTGTCTTCCAGTGACGTTGTTTATGGCAGGTTCATTGGTCAGTTTATAAAAAGCTGGATGAGTTTTACAAACAAGGAATGTTTACAAGTTACTGGATTGATACAAAGTAGAGTTGGGAAAGGGTTTGCACGTGAGAACGGTAAAGTATGGAAACGTGTCTCCAGTGGACGTTGTTTATGGCAGGTTCATTGGTCAGTTTAATAAAAAGCTGGAGTGAGTTTCTACAAACAAGGAATGTTACAAGTTACTGGGATTGATACATAAAGTAGAGTTGGGAAAGGGTTTGTCACTGTGGAGCGGTAAAGCTATGGAACTGTCTTCCAGTGGACGTTGTTATGGCGGTTCATTGGTCAGTTTAATAAAAGCTGGATGAGTTTCTACAAACAAGGAATGTTACAAGTTACTGTAGATGATCATAAAGTAGAGTTGGGAAAGGGTTTGTCACTGTGAGAACGGTAAAGCTATGAACTGTCTTCCAGTGGACGTTGTTATGGCAGGTTCATTGGTCAGTTTAATAAAAAGCTGGATGAGTTTCTACAAACAAGGAATGTTACAAGTTACTGATATTGAACATAAGTAGAGTTGGGAAAGGGTTTGTCACTGTGAGAAAGGTAAAGCTATGGAATGTCTTCCAGTGGCGTTGGTTATGGCAGGTTCATTGGTCAGTTTAATAAAAAGCTGGATGAGTTTCTACACAAGGAAGTTACAGTTACTGGTATTGATACATAAAGTAGAGTTGGGAAGGGTTTTTCACTGTGAGAACGGTAAAGCTATGGAACTGTCTTCCAGTGGACGTTGTTATGCAGGTTCATTGGTCAGTTTAATAAAAAGACTGGATGGTTTCTACAAACAAGGAATGTTACAAGTTACTGGTATTGATACATAAAGTAGAGTTGGGAAAGGGTTTGTCACTGTGAGAACGGTAAAGCTATGGAACTGTCTTCCAGTGGACGTTGTTATGGCAGGTTCATTGGTCAGTTTAATAAAAAGTGGATGAGTTTCTACAACAAGGAATGTTACAAGTTACTGGTATTGATACATAAAGAGTTGGGAAAGGGTTTGTCACTGTGAGAACGGAAAGCTAGAACTGTCTTCCAGGGAGACGTTGTTATGGCAGGTTCATTGGTCAGTTATTAAAAAAGCTGGATGGGTTTCTACAAACAGGAATGTTACAAGTTACTGGTTTGATACATAAAGTAGAGTTGGGAAAGGGTTTGTCAGTGAGAACGGTAAAGATATGGATGTCTTCCAGTGGACGTTGTTATGGAGGTTCATTGGTCAGTTTAATAAAAAGCTGGATGAGTTTCTACAAACAGGAATGTTACAAGTACTGGTATTGATACATAAAGTAGAGTTGGGAAAGGGTTTGTCACTGTGAGAACGGTAAGCTATGGAACTGTCTTCCAGTGGAGTGTGTTATGGCAGGTTCATTGGTCAGTTTAATAAAAAAAGCTGGATGAGTTTCTACAAACAAGGAATGTTACAAGTTACTGGTATTGAACATAAAGTGAGTTGGGAAAGGGTTTGTCACTGTGAGAACGTAAAGCTATGGAACTGTCTTCCAGTGGACGTTGTATGGCAGGTTCATTGGTCAGTTTAATAAAAAGTGGATGAGTTTCTACAAACAAGGAATGTACAAGTTATGGGATTGATACATAAAGTTGAGTTGGGAAAGGGGTGTCACTGGAGAACGGTAAAGCTATGGAACTGTCTTCCAGTGGAAGTTGTTATGGCGAGGTTCATTGGTCAGTTTATAAAAAGCTGGATGAGTTTCTACAAACAAGGAATGTTACAAGTACTGGGATTGATACATAAAGTAGAGTTGGGAAAGGGTTTGTCACTTGAGAACGGTAAAGTATGGAACTGTTTCCAGGGACGTTGTTATGGCAGGTTCATTGGTCAGTTTAATAAAAAGCTGGTGAGTTTCTACAAACAAGGAATGTTACAAGTTACGGGATTGATACATAAAGTAGAGTTGGGAAAGGGTTTGTCACTGTGAGAACGGTAAAAGCTATGGAACTGTCTTCCAGTGGACGTTGTTATGGCAGGTTAATGGTCAGTTTAATAAAAAGTGATGAGTTTCTACAAACAAGGAATGTTACAAGTTACTGGTATTGATACATAAAGTAGAGTTGGGAAAGGGTTTGTCACTGTGAGAACGGTAAAGCTATGGAACTGTCTTCAGTGGACGTTGTTATGGCAGGTTCATTGGTCAGTTTAATAAAAGTGGATGAGTTTTACACAAACAGGAATGTTACAAGTTACTGGGATTGATACATAAAGTAGAGTTGGGAAAGGGTTTGTCACTGTGAGACGGTAAAGCTATGACGTCTTCCAGTGGACGTTGTTATGGCAGGGTCATTGGTAGTTTAATAAAAAGCTGGATGGGTTTCTACAAACAAGGAATGTTACAAGTTACTGGATTTGATATAAAGTAGAGTTGGGAAAGGGTTTGTCACTGTGAGAACGGTAAAGCTATGGAACGTCTTCCAGTGGACGTTGTGTATGGCAGGTTCATTGGTCAGTTTATAAAAAGCTGGATGAGTTTCTACAAACAAAGGAATGTTACAAGTTACTGGTATTGATACATAAAGTAGAGTTGGGAAAGGGTTTGTCACTGTGAGAACGGTAAAGCTATGGAACTGTCCCAGTGGACGTTGTTATGGAGGTTCATTGGTCAGTTTAATAAAAAGTGGAGAGTTTTCTACAAACAAGGAATGTTACAAGTTACTGGTATTGATACATAAAGTAGGTTGGAAAGGTTTGTCAGTGAGAACGGTAAAGCTATGGAACTGTCTTCCAGTGGCGTTGTTTTATGGCAGGTTCATGGTCAGTTTAATAAAAGCTGGATGAGTTTCTACAAACAAGGAATTTACAAGTTACTGGTATGATACATAAAGTAGAGTTGGGAAAGGGTTTGTCACTGTGAGGACGGTAAAGCTATGGAACTGTCTTCCGTGGACGTTGTTATGGCAGGTTTATTGGTCAGTTTAATAAAAGCTGGATGAGTTTCTACAAACAAGAATGTTACAAGTTACTGGATGATAATTAAATAAGTAGAGTTGGGAAAGGGTTTGTCACTGTGAGAACGGTAAAGCTATTGGAACTGCTTCCAGTGGACGGTTATGGCAGGTTCATTGGTCAGTTTAATAAAAAGCTGGATGAGTTTCTACAAACAAGGAAGTTACAAGTTACTGGTATTGATACATAAAGTAGAGTTGGGAAAGGGTTTGTCACTGTGAGAACGGTAAAGCTATGAACTGTTTCCAGTGGAGTTGTTATGGCAGGTTCATTGGTCAGTTTAATAAAAGCTGGATGAGTTTCTACAAAAAAAGGAATGTTACAAGTTATGGTATTGATACATAAAGTAGAGTTGGGAAAGGGTTTGTCACTGTGAGAACGGTAAAGCTATGGAACTGTCTTCAGTGGAATTATTTGGCAGGTTCATTGGTCAGTTTAATAAAGCTGGAGGAGTTTCTACAAACAAGGAATGTTACAAGTTATGGTATTGATACATAAAGTAGAGTTGGGAAAGGGTTTGTCACTGTGAGAAACGTAAAGCTATGGAACTGTCTTCCAGGTGACTGTTATGGCAGGTTCATTGGTCAGTTTAATAAAAAAGCTGGATGAGTTTCTACAAACAAGGAATGTTACAAGTTACTGGTATGATACATATAAAGTAGAGTTGGGAAAGGGTTTGTCACTGTGAGAACGGTAAAGCTATGGAACTGTCTTCAGTGGACGTTGTTTATGCAGGTTCATTGGTCAGTTTAATAAAAAGCTGGATGAGTTTTACAAACAAGGAATGTTACAAGGTACTGGGTATTGATACATAAAGTAGAGTTGGAAAGGTTTGTCACTGTGAGAACGGTAAAGTATGGAACTGTCTTCCAGTGGGACTTGTTATGGCAGGTTCATTGGTCAGTTTAATAAAAAGTGGATGAGTTTCTACAAACAAGGAATGTACAAGTTACTGGATTGATACATAAAGTAGAGTTGGGGAAAGGGTTTTCACTTGTGAGAACGGTTAAAGCTATGGAATAGTCTTCCAGTGGACGTTGTTATGGAGGGTTCATTGGTCAGTTTATAAAAAGCTGGATGAGTTCTACAAACAAGGAATGTTACAAGGTACTGGATTGATACATAAAGTAGAGTTGGGAAAGAGTTTTTCACTGTGAGAACGGTTGTATGGAACTGTCTTCTAGTGGATGTTGTTATGGCAGGTTTATTGGTCAGTTTAATAAAAAGCTGGATGAGTTTCTACAAACAAGGAATGTTACAAGTTACTGGGATTGATACATAAAGTAGAGTTGGGAAAGGGTTTGTCACTGTGAGAACGGTAAAGCTATGGAACTGTCTTCCAGTGGACGTTGTTATGGCAGGTTCATTGGTCAGTTTAATAAAAAGCTGGATGGGTTTCTACAAACAAGGAATGTTACAAGTTACTGGGATTGATACATAAAGTAGAGTTGGGAAAGGGTTTGTCACTGTGAGAACCTACTTTATGTATCAATCCAAATTGTAACCTTCCTTGTTTGTAGAAAACTCATCCAGCTTTATTAAACTGACCAATGAACCTGCCATAACAACGTCCACTGGAAGACAGTTCCATAGCTTTACCGTTCTCACAGTGACAAACCCTTTCCAACTCTACTTTATGTATCAATACCAGTAACTTGTAACATTCCTTGTTTGTAGAAATCATCCAGCTTTTAATTAAACTGACCAATGAACCTGCCATAACAACGTCCCACTGGAAGACAGTTCCAGCTTTACCGTTCTCACAGTGACAAACCCTTTCCCAACTTACTTTATGTATCAATCCCAGTAACTTGTAACATTCCTTGTTTGTAGAAACCCATCAGCTTTTATTAAACTGACCAATGAAAGCCATAAACAACGTCCACTGGAAGACGTTCCATAGCTTTACCGTTCTCACAGTGAAAAACCCTTCTTCCCAACTCTACTTATGTATCAATCCCAGTAACTTGTACATTCCTTGTTTGTAGAAACTCATCCAGCTTTTTATTAAACTGACCAATGAACCTGCCATAACACACGTCCACTGGGAAGACAGTTCCATAGTTTACCGTTCTCACAGTGACAAACCCTTTCCCAACTCTACTTTATGTATCAATACCAGTAACTTGTAACATTCCTTGTTTGTAGAATCATCAGCTTTTTATTAAACTGACCAATGAACCTGCCATAACAATGTCCCACTGGAAGACAGTTCCATAGCTTTACCGTTCTCACAGTGACAACCCTTCCCAACTCTACTTTATGTATCAATACCAGTAACTTGTAACATTCCTTGTTTGTAGAAACTCATCCAGCTTTTTATTAAACTGACCAATGAACCTGCCATAACAACGTCCACTTGAAGACAGTTCCATAGCTTTACCGTTCTCACAGTGACAAACCCTTTCCCAACTCTACTTTATGTATCAATACCAGTAACTTGTAACATTCCTTGTTTGTAGAAACTCATCCAGCTTTTAATTAAACTGACCAATGAACCTGCCATAACAATGTCCACTGGAAGACAGTTCCATAGCTTTACGTTCTCACAGTGACAACCCTTTCCAACTCTACTTTATGTATCAATACCAATAACTTGTAACATTCCTTGTTTGTAGAAACTCATCCAGCTTTATATAAACTGACCAATGAACCTGCCATAATAATGTCCACTGGAAGACAGTTCCATAGCTTTACCGTTCTCACAGTGACAAACCCTTTCCCAACTCTACTTATGTATACAATACCAATAACTTGTAACATTCCTTGTTTGTAGAAACTCATCCAGCTTTATTATTAAACTGACAATGAACCTGCCATAAACAATCACCTGGAAGACAGTTCCATAGCTTTACCGTTCTCACAGTGACAAACCCTTTCCCAACTCTACTTTATGTATCAATACCAGTAACTTGTAACATTCCTGTTTGTAGAAACTCATCCAGTTTTTATTAAACTGACCAATGAACCTGCCATAACAACGTCCATGGAAGACAGTTCCATAGCTTTACCGTTCTCACAGTGACAAACCCTTTCCCAACTCTACTTTATGTATCAATCCCAGTAACTTGTAACATTCCTTGTTTGTAGAAACTCATCCAGCTTTTTATTAAACTGACCATAAAACCTGCCATAACAACGTCCACTGGAAGACAGTTCCATAGCTTTACCGTTCTCACAGTGACAAACCCTTTTCCAACTCTACTTATGTATCAATACCAGTAACTTGTAAGATTCCTTGTTTGTAGAAACTCATCCAGCTTTTTATTAAACTGACCATGAACCTGCCATAACACGTCCACTGGAAGACAGTTCCATAGCTTTACCGTTCTCACATGACAAAACCCTTTCCCAACTCTACTTTATGTATCAATACCAGTAACTTGTAACATTCCTTGTTTGGAAACTCATCCAGCTTTATTAAAACTGACCATGACCTTCCATAACAACGTCCACTGGAAGACAGTTCCATAGCTTTAACCGTTCTCACAGTGACAAACCCTTTCCCAACTCTACTTTATGTATCAATACCAGTAACTTGTAACATTCCTTGTTTGTAGAAACTCATCCAGCTTTTTATTAAACTGACCAATGAACCTGCCAAACAACGTCCACTGGAAGACAGTTCCATAGCTTTACCGTTCTCACAGTGACAAACCCTTTCCAACTCTACTTTATATATCAATCCCAGTAACTTGTAACATTCCTTGTTTGTAGAAACCCATCCAGCTTTTATTAAACTGACCAATGAACCTGCCATAACAACGTCCACTGGAAGACAGTTCCATAGCTTTACCGTTCTCACAGTGACAAACCCTTTCCCAACTCTACTTTATGTATCAATCCCAGTAACTTGTAACATTCCTTGTGTTGAGAAACTCATCCAGCTTTTATTAAACTGACCAATGAACCTGCCATAACAACGTCCACTTGAAGACAGTTCCATAGCTTTACCGTTCTCACAGTGACAAACCCTTTCCCAACTCTACTTTATGTATCATACCGTAACTTGTAAACATTCCTTGTTTGTAGAAACTCCATTCAGCTTTTTATTAAACTGACATGACAACTGCCATAACAACGTCCACGGAAGACAGTTCCATAGCTTTACCGTTCTCACAGTGACAAACCCTTTCCCAACTCTACTTTATGTATCAATACCAGTAACTTGTAACATTCCTTGTTTGTAGAAACTCATCCAGCTTTTATTAAACTGACCAATGAACCTGCCATAAAAACGTCCACTGGAAGACAGTTCCATAGCTTTACCGTTCTCATCAGTGACAAACCCTTTCCAACTCTACTTTATGTATCAATCCCAGTAACTTGTAACATTCTTGTTTGTAGAAACTCATCCAGCTTTTTATTAAACTGACCAATGAACCTGCCATAACAACGTCCACTGGAAGACAGTTCCATAGCTTAACCGTTCTCACAGTGACAACCCCTTTCCCAACTCTACTTTATGTATCAATCCCAGTAACTTGTAACATTCCTTGTTTGTAGAAACTCATCCAGCTTTTTATTAAACTGACCAATGAACCTGCCAAACAACGTCCACTGGAAGACAGTTCCATAGCTTTACTGTTCTCACAGTGACAAACCCTTTCCCAACTCTACTTTATGTATCAATACCAGTAACTGTAACATTCCTTGTTTGTAGAAACTCATCCAGCTTTTTATTTAAACTGACCAATGAACCTGCCATAACAACGTCCACTGGAAGACAGTTCCATAGCTTTACCGTTCTCACAGTGACAAACCCTTTCCCAACTCTACTTTATGTATCAATACCAGTAACTTGTAACATTCCTGTTTGTAGAAACTCATCCAGCTTTTTATAAACTGACCAATGAACCTTCCATAACAACGTCCACTGGAAGACAGTTCCTAGCTTTACCGTTCTCACAGTGAACAAACCCTTTCCCAACTCTACTTTATGTATCAATCCCAGTAACTTGTAACATTCCTTGTTTGTAGAAACCCATCCAGCTTTTTATTAAACTGACCAATGAACCTGCCATAACAACGTCCACTGGAAGACAGTTCCATAGCTTTACCGTTCTCACAGTGAAAACCCTTTCCCAACTCTACTTTATGATCAATACCAGTAACTTGTAACATCCTTGTTTGTAGAAACTCATCCAGCTTTTTATTAAACTGACCAATGAACCTGCCATAACAACGTCCACTGGAAGACAGTTCCATAGCTTTACCGTTCTCACAGTGACAAACCCTTTCCCAACTCTACTTTATGTATCAATACCAGTAACTGTAACATTCCTTGTTTGTAGAAACCATCCATCTTTTATTAAAACTGACCAATGAACCTGCCATAACAACGTCCACTGGAAGACAGTTCCATAGCTTTACCGTTCTCACAGTGAAAAACCCTTTCCCAACTCTACTTTATGTATCAATACCAGTAACTTGTAACATTCCTGTTTGTAGAAACTCATCCAGCTCTTTTATTAAACTGACCAATGAACCTGCCATAACAACGTCCACTGGAAGACAGTTCCATAGCTTTACCGTTCTCACAGTGACAAACCCTTTCCCAACTCTATTTATGTATCAATATCAGTAACTTGTAACATTCCTTGTTTGTAGAAACTCATCCAGCTTTTATTAAACTGACCAATGAACCTGCCATAACAACGTCCACTGGAAGACAGTTCCATAGCTTTACCGTTCTCACAGTGACAAACCCTTTCCCATCTACTTTATGTATCAATACCAGTACTTGTAAATTCCTTGTTTGTAGAAACTCATCCAGCTTTTATTAAACTGACCAATGAACCTGCCATAACAACGTCCACTGGAAGACAGTTCCATAGCTTTACCGTTCTCACCAGTGACAAACCCTTTCCCAACTCTACTTTATGTATCAATCCCAGTAACTTGTAACATTCCTTGTTTGAAACTCATCCAGCTTTTTAATTAAACTGACCAATGAAACCTGCCATAACAACGTCCACTGGAAGACAGTTCCATAGCTTTACCGTTCTCACCAGTGACAAACCCTTTCCCAACTCTACTTTATGTATCAATCCCAGTAACTTGTACATTCCTTGTTTGTAGAAACTCATCCAGCTTTTTATTAAACTGACCATGAACCTGCCATAACAACGCCACTGGAAGACAGTTCCATAGCTTTACCGTTCTCACAGTGACAAACCCTTTCCCAACTCACTTTATGTATCAATACCAGTAACTTGTAATTCCTTGTTTGTAGAAACTCATCCGCTTTTATTAAACTGACACAATGAAGCCTCCATAACAACGTCCACTGGAAGACAGTTCCATAGCTTTACCGTTCTCACAGTGACAAACCCTTTCCCAACTCTACTTTATGTATCAATACCAGTAACTTGTAACATTCTTGTTTGTAGAAACTCATCCAGCTTTTATTAAACTGACCAATGAACCTGCCATAACAACGTCACTGGAAGACAGTTCCATAGCTTTACCGATCTCACAGTGAAAACCCTTTCCCAACTCTACTGTTATGTATCAATACCAGTAACTTGTAACATTCCTTGTTTGTAGAAAACTCATCCAGCTTTTATTAAACTGACCAAGAACCTGCCATAAACAACGTCCACTGGAAGACAGTTCCATAGCTTTTACCGTTCTCACAGTGACAAAACCCTTTCCCAACTCTACTTTATGTATCAATACCAGTAACTTGTAACATTCCTTGTTTGTAGAAACTCATCCAGCTTTTTATTAAACTGACCAATGAACCTGCCATAACAACGTCCACTGGAAGACAGTTCCATAGCTTTACCGTTCTCCACAGTGACAAAACCCTTTCCCACTCTACTTTATGTATCAATATCAGTAACTTGAAAATTCTTGTTTGTAGAAACTCATCCGCTTTTATTAAACTGACCAATGAACCTCCATAACAACGTCCACTGGAAGACAGTTCCATAGCTTTACCGTCTCTCACAGTGACAAACCCTTTCCCAACTCTACTTTATGTATCAATACCAGTCAGTAACTTGTAACATTCCTTGTTTGTAGAAACTCATCCAGTTTTTATTAAACTGACCAATGAACCTGCCATAACAACGTCCACTGGAAGACAGTTCCGATAGCTTTACCGTTCTCACAGTGACCAACCCTTTCCCACTCTACTTTATGTATCAATCCCAGTAACTTGTAACATTCCTTGTTTGTAGAAACTCATCCAGCTTTATTAAACTGACCAATGAACCTGCCATAACAACGTCCACTGGAAGACAGTTCCATAGCTTTACCGTTTCACAGTGACAAACCCTTTCCCAACTCTACTTTATGTATAATTCCCGTAACTTGTAACATTCCTTGTTTGTAGAAACTCATCCAGCTTTTATTAAACTGACCAATGAACCTGCCATAACAACGTCCACTGGAAGACAGTTCCATAGCTATTAACCGTTCTCACAGTGACAAACCCTTTCCCAACTCTACTTGTATACAATCCCAGTAACTTGAATATTCCTTGTTTTGTAGAAACTCACCAGCTCTTTTATTAAACTGACCAATGAACCTGCCATAAACAACGTCCACTGGAAGACAGTTCCATAGCTTTACCGTTCTCACAGTGACAAACCCTTTTCCCAACTCTACTTTATGTATCAATACCAGTAACTTGTAACATTCTTGTTTGTAGAAAACTCATCCAGCTTTTTATTAAACTGACCAATGAAACCTGCCATAACAACGTCCACTGGAAGACAGTTCCATAGCTTTAACCGTTCTCACAGTGACAAACCCTTTCCCAACTCCACTTGATGTACAATACCAGTAACTTGTAACATTCCTTGTTTGTAGAAACTCATCCAGCTTTTTTTAAACTGACCAATGAACCTGCCATAAACGTCACTGGAAGACAGTCCATAGCTTCTTTAACCTTTCTAAAAGTGGAAAAACCCATTCCTACTTGAAGCCTAAACCTTTTATCTTCAAGTCTTAAGGGATGTCCACGTGTCCTCTGACATGTTCTATTGGTGAACAATGCCCCAGATAGTTTATTGTATGGCCCGCCATTTGGAATATGCAGAGTCATTTCGGAATCCTGTGTACAAAAAGGACATCTTGGAAATGGAAAGGGTTAAGGGAAGGTGTTGAAGGCTCTGGAGTCCTTGAGTATCCCTTGAGCACAGAAGCCCCAAGCTACAGTATTACTACTTGCTTTACATATAGACAAGCCCGTTTGCCAGGAGGCTAGAAACATCTCATCGGCCATGGTTGCCCTTGGACTTAAAGTGCAAGGTATCTGTGCTCAAGCTGGGGATACTCAAGAAAACCAGAGCACAACTGACAGACTGGACACTACTGACTGGTAAGCCAGACAACCAGGCAATGGCATCATACAATAGGAGTAACCAATACGGAAAGCTTTTAAAGGTACAAGAAACCAATCAGGGAGCAGAAGAAAAGGACACCAGGAACTAGATTAATCTGAGCCAATAGAACAACCAAACCAATTAGACACAATAGAAGAAAAAGTGATGTAATCATTTGCATTGGCCCCAGTGGCCCTGGTACCACAATGGTCCATCCCCTTGGGTGTCATTTTATGGTTTATTTATAATCACCAATGATAATGACATTTTTGATTTACAGAGAAATTGGTTATTTTTAGGCTTGAGAGTTGAGACTTCATTCCACTTTCTGCATTTCAAATACAATAAAATGATCATTTCTATGTTCAAATCGGCATAAATATATAATGACAGAAATGATAGCGATAGCACGGAATATTTCAATATCTGGATATCCAATTTGTATTTATTTCATCCTTAGATAAACCATTACATGAAAACAACCCACATGAAGACACCCAGTGGACGAGAGGAGCTATCTATGACCATGGCAATACTCCAGCAGCGTTTGATATCTTAAATTACATAATACTGCCCAATACCACTGTAATAACGAACAAAGTAGGGGAATTTCTCCAGAGAGAGGAGAGCTATGAACTGCTGATCAATGATGGGGCCATTCACTGGAACAAAGACTTTGCTCAGGTAACTTTACACTATACAAACTATGGAGAGATTACCGCACCTGGAATTCCCAATCATTCTGGGTGGGAAAAAGGGTTTTGTGTTAATCCAGTTCAACACCTACACCTCCATATAAAACAATCCACAGCCCCCCTAAAAAATCTCCATTTAAACAGCGTCCCCAGTAAACTGTCTTTTCTATAATTATAAAGTGGTCACCCCATGAGATAAAAGATCCCCTGCTAATTGGCTGTAGTTCCCTTTAACATAATTCTATAGGGTTATCCTATCCCCTAATATGTAAATAAGGAACAAAGGCTTCTGGGAATTTACTGGGTAATCCATGATGAAGCTTTTTGGAATGCTGTCAGGGAGATTCAAAAGTTCTTATTAAAAAGTGTGCTAATTTTGCCCCAACCAATCAGATGCTATTTAACATTTGAAAACTAACATCTTATTGGTTGGGGCAAAATTAGCACCATTCTAAATGATAAGAACTTTTATTGAATAACCCTGTCAATCTTTAAAAAGTCGTTTACTTTTACAAATCCCCAGAACTCTTTGTTCCGTATTTGCATATCCACTAACAAATACATTCAATGGAAAATAAACCCAACATTGATCATCTCTCTACATACATAACACAGAAATTCTCCCTCCATTTTATCAGTTATCCTTCCTGACTCCAAGCGGCAATTGGAAATTTCCCTTTCCCAACTCTACTTTATGTATCAATCCCAGTAACTTGTAACATTCCTTGTTTGTAGAAACTCATCCAGCTTTTTATTAAACTGACCAATGAACTGGCCTAACCAACGTCCACTGGAAGAACAGTTCCATAGTTTACCGTTCTACAATGACAAACCCTTTCCCAACTCACTTTATGTATCAATCCCAGTAACTTGTTAACATTCCTTGTTTGTAGAAACTCATCCAGCTTTTATTAAACTGACCAATGAACCTGCATAACAATGTCCACTGGAAGACAGTTCCATAGCTTACCGTTCTCACAGTGACAAACCCTTTCCCAACTCTACTTTATGTATCAATCCCAGTAACTTGTAACATTCCTTGTTTGTAGAAACTCATCCAGCTTTTTATTAAACTGACCAATGAACCTGCCATAACAACGTCCACTGGAAGACAGTTCCATAGTTTACGTTCTCACACAGTGACAAACCCTTTCCCAACTCTATTATGTATCAATCCCAGTAACTTGTAACATTCCTTGTTTGTAGAAACTCATCCAGCTTTTATTAAACTGACCAATGAACCGTGCATAACAACGTCACTGGAAGACAGTTCCATAGCCTTACGTTCTCACAGTGAAAAACCCTTTCCCAACCTCTTTATGTATCAATCCAGTAACTTGTAAACATTCCTTGTTTTTGTAGAAACTCATCCAGCTTTTTATTAAACTGACCAATGAACAACTGCCATAACAACGTCACTGGAAGACAGTTCCATAGCTTTATCCGTTCTCACAGTGACAAACCCTTTCCAACTCTACTTTATGTTCAATACCAGTAACTTGTAACATTCCTTGTTGTTAGAAACTCATCCAGCTTTTTATTAAACTGACCAATGAACTGCCATAACAACGTCCACTGGAAGACAGTTCCATAGCTTACCGTTCTCACAGTGACAAACCCTTTCCCAACTCTACTTTATGTATCAATACCAGTAACTGTAAACCTTCCTTGTTTGTAGAAACTATCCAGCTTTTATTAAACTGACCAATGAACCTGCCATAACAACGTCCAATGGAAGGACAGTTCCAAGCTTTACCATTCTCACAGTGACAAACCCTTCCCAACTCTACTTTATGTATCAATACCAGTAACTGTAACATTCCTTGTTTGTAGAAACTCACCAGCTTTTTATTAAACGACCAATGAACCTGCCATAACAACGTCCACTGGAAGACAGTTCCATAGCTTTACCGTTCTCACAGTGACAAACCCTTTCCCAACTCTACTTTATGTATCAATACCAGTAACTTGTAACATTCCTTGTTGTGAAGAAACTATTCAGCTTTTTATTAAACTGACCAATGAACCTGCCATAACAACGTCCCACTGGAAAGACAGTTCCATAGCTTTTACCGTTCTCACAGTGGACAAACCCTTTCCCAACTCTATTTATGTATCAATACCAGTAACTTGAACATTCCTTGTTTGTAGAAACTCATCCAGCTTTTATAAAACTGACCAATGAACCTGCCATAACAACGTCCCTGGAAGACAGTTCCATAGCTTTACCGTCTCACAGTGACAAACCCTTTCCCAACTCTACTTTATGTTATCAATACCAGTAACTTGTATACATTCCTTGTTTGTAGTAAAACTCATCCAGCTTTTTATTAACTGACCAATGAACCTGCCATAACAACGTTCACGGAAGACAGTTCCATAGCTTTACCGTTTCTCAAGTGGAAAACCCTTTCCCAACTCTACTTTATGTACGATCTAGTAACTTGTAACATTCCTTGTGTAGAAACCATCCAGCTTTTTATTACACTGACCAATGAACCTGCCATAACAAGTCCACTGGAAGACAGTTCCATAGCTTTACCGTTCTCACAGTGACAACCCTTTCCAACTCTACTTTATGTATCAATACAGTAACTTGTAACATTCCTTGTTTGTAGAAACCCATCCAGCTTTTTTAACTGACCAATGAACTGCCTAACAACGTCCACTGGAAGACCAGTTCCATAGCTTTAACGTTCTCACAGTACAAACCCTTTCCCAACTCTACTTTATGTTCAATCCCGTAACTTGTAACATCCTTGTTTGCAGAAACTCATCCAGCTTTTATTAAACTGACCAATGAACCTGCCATAACAACGTCCACTGGAAGACAGTTCCATAGCTTTACCATTCTCACAGTGACAAACCCTTTCCCAACTCTACTTATGTATCAATACCAGTAACTTGTAACATTCCTTGTTTGTAGAAAACTCATCCAGCTTTTTATTAAACTGACCAATGAACCTGCCATAACAACGTCCACTGAAAGACAGTTCCATAGCTTTACCGTTCTCACAGTGACAAACCCTTTCCCAACCTCACTTTATGTATCAATACCTAAATTGTAAAAAATTCCTTGTTGTCAGAAACCATCCAGCTTTTTATTAAATGACCAATGAACCTGCCATAACAAACGTCCACTGGAAGACACGTTCCATAGCTTACCGTTCTCACAGTGACAAACCCTTCCCAACTCTACTTTATGTTATCAATCCCAGTAACTTGTAACATTCCTTGTTTGTAGAAAACTCATCCAGTTTTTATTAAACTGCCAATGAACCTGCCATAACAACCGTCCACTGGAAGACAGTTCCATAGCTTTACCGTTCTCACAGTGAAAACCCTTTCCCAACTCTACTTTATGTATCAATACCAGTAACTTGGATACATTCCTTGTTTGTAGAAACTCATCCATTTTATTAAACTGACCAATGAACCTGCCAAACAACGTCCACTGGAAGCAGTTCCATAGCTTTACCGTTCTCACAGTGACAAAACCTTTCCCAACTCTACTTTTATGTACAATACCAGTAACTTGTAACATTCCTTGTTTGTAGGAAACTCATCCAGCTTTATTAAACTGACCAATGAACCTGCATAACAACGTCCAGGAAGACAGTTCCATAGCTTTCACGTTCTCACAGTGACAAACCCTTTCCCAACTCTACTTAGTCATCAAAACCAGTAACTTGTAACATTCCTTGTTTGTAGAAACTCATCCAGCTTTTTATTAAACTGACCAATGTGAACCTGCCATAACAACGTCCACTGGAAGACAGTTCCATAGCTTTACCGTTCTACAGTGAAAACCCTTTCCCAACTCTACTTATGTATCAATACCAGTAACTTGTAAATTCCTTGTTTGTAGAAACCCATCCAGCTTTTATTAAAACTGACCAATGAACCTGCCCTAAACAACGTCCACTGGAAGACAGTTCATAGCTTACCGTTCTCACAGTGACAAACCCTTTCCAACTCTACTTTATGTATCAATACCAGTAAACTTGTAACATTCCTTGTTTGTAGAAACTCATCAGCTTTTATTAAACTGACCAATGAACCTGCCTAACAACGTCCACGGAAGACAGTTCCATAGCTTTACCGTTCTCACCTGACAAAACCTTTCCCAATCTACTTTATGTATCAATCCAGTAAATTGTAACATTCCTGTTTGTAGAAACTCATCCAGCTTTTTATTAAACTGACCAATGTAACCTCCATAACAACGTCCACTGGAAGACAGTTCCCATAGCTTTACCGTTCTCACAGTGACAAAAACCCTTTCCCAACTCTACTTTATGTATCATACCAGTAACTGTAAACTTCCTTGTTTGTAGAAACCCATCCAGCGTTTTATTAAATGACCAATGAACCTGCCATAACAACGTCCACGGGAAGACAGTTCATAGCTTTACCGTTTCCACAGTGACAAACCCTTTCCCAACTCTACTTATGTATCATACCAGTAACTTGTAACATTCCTTGTTTGTAGAAACATCCAGTTTTTATTAAACTGAACAATGAACCTGCCATAACAACAGTCCACTGGAAGACAGTTCCATAGCTTTACCGTACTCACAGTGACAAAACCCTTTCCCAAACTTACTTTATGTAATCAATACCAGTAACTTGTAACATTCCTGTTTGTAGAAACTCATCCAGTTTTTATTAAAACTGACCAAGACCTGCCATAACAACGTCCACTGGAAGACAGTTCCATAGCTTTTACCGTTTTACAGTGACAAACCCTTTCCCAACTCTACTTTATGTATCAATACCAGTAACTTGTAACATTCCTGTTGTAGAAAACTCATCCAGCTTTTATAACTGACCAATGAACCTGCCATAAACACGTCACTGGAAACAGTTCATAGCTTTCCGTTCTCACCGTGAAAACCCTTTCCCAACTCTACTTTAGTATCGATCAGTAACTTGTACATTCCTGTTGGTAGAAACTCATCCAGCTTTTTATTAAACTGACCAATGAACCCGCCAAAAAACATCCACTGGAAGACAGTTCAATAGCTTTACGTACTCACAGTGACAAACCCTCCAACTCTACTTATGTATCAATACCAGTAACTTGTAACATTCCTGTGTTGTAGAAACTCATCCAGTTTTTTATTAAACTGACCAATGAACACTGCATCATAACAACGTCCACGGAAGACAGTTCCATAGCTTACCGTTCTCACAGTGACAAACCCTTTCCAAATCTACTTTATGTATCAATACCAGTAACTTGAACATCCTGTTTGTAGAAACTCATCAGCTTTATTATAAACGACCAATGAACCTGCCATAACAACATCCACTGGAAGACAGTTCCATAGCTTACCGTTCTCACAGTGATAAAACCCTTCCCAACTCTACTTTATGTAACGACCAGTAACTTGTAACATTCCTTGTTTGTAGGAAACTCATCCAGCTTTTTATTAAACTGACCAATGAACTGCCATAACAACGTCACTGGAAGACACAGTTCATAGCTTAAGTTCTCACAGTGACAAACCTTTCCAAACTCTACTTTAATATCAATACAGTAACTGTAACATTCCTTGTTTGTAGAAACTCATCCAGCTTTTATTTAAACTGACCAATGAACCTGCATAACAACGTCCACTGGAAGACAGTTCCATAGCTTTAACGTTCTCACAGTGACAAACCCTTCCCACTCTATTATATATCAATACCATAAGTAACTGAACATTCCTTGTTTGTAGAAACTCATCCAGCTTTTTATTAAACTGACCAATGAACCTGCCATAACAACGTCCACTGGAAGACAGTCCATAAGCTTACACGTCTCACAGTGACACAAACCTTTTCCAACTTACTTTATGTATCAATACCAGTAAATTGTAACATTCCTGGTTGTAGAAAATCATCCAGCTTTTATTAAACTGACCAATGAACCTGCCATAACACACGTCCACTGGAAGACAGTTCCAGCTTTACCGTTCTCACAGTGATAAACCCTTCCCAACTACTACTTATGTATACGATCCCCAGTAACTTGGAACATTCCTTGTGTAGAAAACTCATCCAGCTTTTTATTAAAATGACCAATGAACCTGCCATAACAAACGTCCACTGGAGAACAGTTCCATAGCTTTACGTTCCACAGTGACAAACCCTTCCCAACTCTACTTTTTGTATCATACCAGTAACTTGTAACATTCCTTGTTTGTAGAAACCATCCAGCTTTTTATTAAACTGACCAATGAACTGCCATAACAACGTCCACTGGAAGACAGTTCCATAGCTTTTACCGTTCATCAAGGACAAACCCTTTCCCAACCTACTTATGTATCAATCCCAGTAACTGTAACAATTCCTTGTTTGAGAAACTCATCCAGCTTTTATTATAAACATGACCAATGAACCTGGCCATAACAACGTCCACTGGAAGAAGTCAGTTCCCTATCTTTACATTCTCACGAGAGTGACAAACCCTTTTCCCAACTCCTACTTGTATGTATCAATACCACTAACGTAACTATTCCCTTGTTTGTAGA
>JAACNH010001304.1:0-84657 GCA_019447015.1 Hymenochirus boettgeri
TACCTAGACTTTTACAAGATTGTCATAGACCTGTGATAGATTGTTTACACATAGATTGTTTATACATAAGCATAGTTGCCTAGATTGTTTACATAGATTTTTGACATAACTGTTACTAGACTGTTACATTGAGTTTTACATAGACGTTACATGAGTGTTACTAGACTGGTTTACATAGATTGTTAATAGACTGTTACATAGATTGTTATATAGACTGTTACATAGACTGTTACATTGAGTGTTACATAAAGTGTTACATAGTATGTTTACATAGACTGTTACATAGATTTCTACATAGACTGTTATCTAGATTGGTATATAGAGTTGTATTTAGATGTTATATAGACTGTTACATAGATTGTTCTATAGACTGTTATATAGATTGTATAGATTGTTCATATATGGTTACATAGATTGTTATATAGATTGTTACACAGACTGTTACATAGATTGTTACACAGACTGTTACACAGACTTGTTACATAGACTGTTATATAGATTGCATAGACTGTATATATGAGTTTTACACAGACTGTTACACAGATTGTTACACAATGTTACATAGACTTTCACATAGAATGAAGACTTTATATAGATTGTGTATATAGATTGTTATATAGACTGTTTACATAGACTGTTACTAGACTGTTACATAGACGTTAACATAGACTGTTACATAGACTGTAGACTGTTCATAGACTGTTACTAGATTGTTACAATAGATTGTTAATAGAGACTGTTACATAGACTGTTACATAGAGTGTTACATAGACTGTTACATAGACTGTTTACTGATGTTACATAGACTGTTACATAGATTGTTACATAGATTGTTACATAGACTGTTTACATAGACTGTTACATTGAGTGTCACATAGACTGTTACATAGAATTGTTACATAGACTGTTACCTAGATGTTACATAGATTGTTTATATGCTGTTACATAGACTGTTACTTGACGTTTACATAGACTGTTACATAGATTTTTTACATAGACTGTTACATAGATTTCTACATAGACTGTTATATAGATTGGTTATAATTGTTATATAGATTGTTATATAGCTGTTACATAGTATTGTTATATAGACTGTTATATAGATTGGTATATAGATTGTTACATAGATGTTACATAGATTGTTACATAGATTGTTACAGACTGTGTACACAGATTGTTTACTAGACGTTATAGATTGCATAGACTGTTATATAGATTGCATAGACTGTTATATTGATTTTTACACGACTGTTACACAGATGTTACACTGTGTTACATAGACTTACATAGATTCATAGACTGTTATATAGATGGTATATGATTGTTATATAGACTGTTACATAGACTGTTACATAGACTGTTACACACAGAGTGTTACAAGATTGTTACACAGACTGTTACACAGATTGTTACATAGACTGTTACATAGATTGTTACCTATTATTACATAGATTGCATAGACTGTTACATATATTTTACATAGATTGTATAGACTGTTACATATATTATTACTAGATGCATAGGCTGTTCATAGATTTCTTCATAGACTGTTTACATTGATGTTACATTGAGTGTGTACATAGACTGTTACATAGATTGTTACATAGACTGTTACCATGGATTGTTCCTAGACTGTTACATAGACTGTTAAATGACGTTACATAGACTGTTACATGATTGTACATGGATTGTTCATAGACTTACTAGATTGTTTACATAGACTTTTACATTGTTTGTTACATATGATTGTTACATAGACGTTACATTGGTTGTTACATAGAGTTACAATGGCGGTTCATAGATTGTTACATAGATTATTACATAGACTGTTACATAGATTGTTTCATAGATTATATAGTTACATAGATGTTTACTATAGTGTACAATATGTTCAAGATTGTTACATAGACTGTACATAGATTTGTCTAGACTTGTTACATAGATTGTTACATAGACTGTTACAACAGATTTTACATAGAATGTTACATAGTTGTTACATAGATTGCATAGACTGTTACATAGACTGTTACTTAGATTGTTCCATAGATTGTTCCATAGAGTTGCATAGACTGTTACATAGATTGTTATATAGACTGTTACATAGATGGTTACATAGACTGTTACACTAGACTGTTACACTAGACTGTTTACATAGATTGTACTAGACTGTTCATAGATTATTTACATAGACTTTTACAATAGATTATTACTAGATTGCTAGACTGTACAGAACTGTTTACAAGACTGTTACATAGATGTGATTATACTGTTACTAGATTGTTACATGACTGTTAACATATGTATTGTACATAGATTACATAGACTGGTTCATAGATTGTTACATAGATTGTTACAATATATTGTTACATTGTTACATAGATGTACATAGATTGTTACATAGACGTTACTAATTGTTACTAGTTAAGACTGTTCATAGACTGTTACATAGATTTGTTATATAGACTGTTCTAAACTGTTACATAGATTGTTACATAGACTGTTACATAGACTGTTACATACTGTTACTAGATTGTTACATGACTGTTACATTAATACTGTTATATAGACTGTTACATAGACTGTTATAGATTTTTACATAGATGTTACATAGACTGTTACAATAGACTGTTACATAGATTGTTACATAGACTGTACATAGACTGTTACATAGACTGTTACATTACTGTACATAGAGTGTTTATAGACTGTTATATAGACTGTTACATAGATTGTTTTGTTATATGACTGTTATATAGACTGTTATATAGATGTTATATAGATGTTACATAGATGTGTTACATAGTTGTTATATAATACATGTTATAGATTGTTACATAGACTGCTTTGCATACATAGACTGTTACATAGACTGTTACATAGACTGTTATAGACGTACATAGACTGTTACATAACTTTACATAGATTGTTACATAGATTGTTACATAGACTGTTACATAGACTGTTACATAGACTGTTATATATAAGATTGTTAATAGATTGTTATATACTTATTGTTAGACATAGACTGTTACATAGACTGTTACATAGACTGTTACATGATTTGTTATCTAGATTGTTATATAATAGATTGTTACATACATTGTTATATAGATTGTTATATAGATTGTTACATAGACTGTACATAGACTGTTACATACTGTACATAGATTGTTATATAGATTGTTTATAGATGTTACATACATTGTTATATAGATTGTTATAATAGATTGTTACAAATAGACTGTTACATAGACTGTTACATAGACTGTTACATAGATTGTTATATAGATTGTTACATAGATTGTTACATACACTGTTCCATGACGATGTTACATAGATTGTTTACATAGTACTGTTCAGAGATTGTTACATAGACTGTTACATGACTGTTACTAGACTGTATATAGATTGTTTATAATTGTTACATAGACTGTTACTAGGACTGTTACATAGACTGTTACTAGATTGTTATATAGATTGTTATAGATAAGAAGTCAGTTTCTGCACCTAATAAGCCTTGAAATGCGTCCGGATATCTGCAGTGATCTGTCCCAATCACTAAGACTGTAGATAGGTAAGTGGTGTAGGCGATCCAGAAATGAGGAACTCCTAGGATATCTCAATTCAGCAATCTTTATTCACACATAACATGTTCGGACCAGGGGTCCTTTCTCAAATGTGAGGAACACAGTGAATACACCCATATATATACATAGAAACAGGAAGTGACAATCCCACTTCCTGTTGGTGCACAAACCACTCCCCTCTTCTAATTCAAGCAAAGAACCAACATGGTCATGTTCATAAACATGAGTCCAGCAAATTCCACAACATGGGGATATGATGAAGAGAGGGGAAGGCGAACAACCACTAGACCTGTGCTCCTGTGGTGGAAATGAGGAAAAATACGGAAAAATACTCAAGCAAAATATATACAAAATAATATCCAAAGATAATATACAAATATAAGCCAGCCCTGTGGAATTGCAACACAACGCCTACCACTATTCCAAGGCTATAAGAAATGCCAAAAACCTACTAAAGAATAGAGTAGGATTCTCTATCCAAAACATGTACTAAATGTTCTGCCGGAGTACGATCTAACCTTAACGATAGCCATACCTTGTTGAAGTGCTTATAAGCGACTATGGACCGGGCAGATGATTATCTGTAAAGGAAGTACAAAAGGCAAGGTATTAGAATATTGTCATAGATACATTAAGAGACCAAGATTCATTCAAACATGGGGTACAAAGGTTCTAGCAGTCTAATCCAGTAGCCATTCCCTTTGTAAGAGCATTTTACATATTACCCTCCTCTGGGGGGTATGGATTGTCTCCAGAACGGTCCACTTGAGTTGGCTGTGTGTATGTTTCAATTCATGGAAATGCCTGGATACTGTCGTGTCATAACCAGTACCATGTTTTTTAATTCTAATGTCCCTTTTGTGTTCTTTAATGCGTTCTTTAACTCCCTTATTGTTTGTCCCACATAGCAGGTGCCACAGGGGCACTTTAAGAGATATACTACCTGTTTCGTGCTACGGTGGCGTAGTCTCTGAGTTTAATGCGGTTCCTTTCCTTCTACTTCTTTTGACAAAGGCCCAGTCTGGATATCCACAAGGTTTAAGGGCTCCTCTGAGATGTTTCATTTCTTTAGCCTTTGCCTCTGTGCTAGTGGGGATGTTCTCGGCTCTGTGTTGCAGGGTTCTGATGACCCTCAGCTTCTGATCTAAAGGGTGGTGGGAGTCAAACATCAAATACTGATCTGTGTGTGTTGGTTTTCTGTAAACCTCTACTTCCAGTTTACCATTTTCCTTAACTTCTACCAAGCAGTCCAAGAAAGCCAGTTTGTTGTTTTGTACCTCTTCCCTTGTGAATTTAATGTTTTGGTCCACCGCATTAATGTGTTCTGTGTGTGTAACTGTCTGCCATGTACAATGCTGTTTTAACACCTTACTCTGGGCGTAAGGAAAAACAAAAACACAAAACACTGTTACATCGATGTAATTGTTGACATAGATTGTTATATCGACTGTTCATAGATGGTAATAGATTGTTAATAGACTGGACATAGACTGTACATTGAGTGTACATAGACTGTTACATTGACGTGTTACATAGACTGTTACATAGATCTGTTACATAGACTGAGTTACATAGATTGTATATAGACTGGTACATAGACTGTTCATGAGTGTTACATAAGTGTTACATAGGTTACATAGCGTTACATAGATTTCTACAGTACTGTTATATAGATTGGTTTAGATTGTTATTTAGATTGTTATATAGACTGTTACATAGAGTGTTATATAGCGTAGATAGATTGGTCTATAGATTGTTACATAATTGTTACATAGATTGTATATAGATGTAAAGGGGACGTTACATAGATTGTTACACAGACTGGTACAGTCTGTTACATGACTGTTATTAGATTGCATAGACTGTTATATAGATTTTTACAAGGACTGTTACACAGATGTTACACAGATTGTACATAGACTGTGACATAGATTGCATAAGCTGTTATATAGATGGTATATAGATTGTTATATAGATGTTACAATAGACTGTTAATAGACTGCTTACATAGATGTTACCATAGACTGTTCATAGACTGTAGACTGTACATAGACTTACTAGATGTACATAGATTGTGTATATAGACTGTTACATAGACTGTTACATAGAGGTACATAGACTGTTACATAGAACTGTTACATAGTTGTTACTAGACTGTTACATAGATGTTACATAGATTGTTACATAGACAGTTACATAGAATGTTACATTGAGTGTCACATAGACTGTTACATAGATTGTACATAGACTGTGTTACATAGATTGTTACATAGATTGTTATATAGACTGTTACCATAGACTGTACATTGAGTGTTAATAGACTGTTACATAGTGTTACATAGGACGTTACATAGATTTCTACATAGACTGTTAGATAATTAGATATAGATTGTTATATGATTGTTTTATAGACTGTTACATAGATTGTTATATAGACTGTTATATAGATTGGTATATAGATTGTACATAGTTGTTACATAGATTGTTACATAGATTGTTACACAGACGTTACACAGATTGTTACATAGACTGTTATATAGATTGCATAGACTGTTAATAGATTGCATGGACTGTTATATTGATTTTTACACAGACTGTTACACAGATGTTACATGATTGTTACATAGACTGTTACATAGATGATAGACTGTTATATAGATTGGTATATAGATGTGTATAACTGTTACATAGACTGTAATAGACTGTTACACAGAGTGTTACATAGATGTTACACAGACTGTTACACAGCATTGTTACATAGACTGTTACATAGATTGTTACGATATATGATTACAAGATGCATAGACTGTACATATAGTATTACAAGTTGTATAGACTGTTCAATATTTATTACATAGAGTGCATAGGCTTGGTACATAGATTTCTCATAGACTGTACATTGAGTGTTACATGGATGTTACATGACGTACTAGATGAATAGACTGTTACTGGATTGTTACATAGATGTACAAGATGTTACATAGACTGTTACATAGACTGTTACATGGATTGTTACATGGATTTGACATAGACTGTTACATAGATTGTTACATAGACTTTTACATTGGTGTTACATAGATGTTACATAGACCTTACATTGGTTGTTACAGCAGTACTGTTACATGGCTGTTACATAGATGTTACATAGATATTACCTAGACTGTTACATAGATGTTTCATAGATGCATGACTTATAGAGTTACTAGAGTGTTACATGACGTGTTACAAAGACATGCTGTTACATAGACTGGTACATAGATTGTTTCAATAGACTGTTACATAGATTGTTACATAGACTGTTACACAGATTGTTACATAGACTGTTACATAGATGTTACATAATTGCATAGCTGTACATAGACTGTTAAGTAGATTGTTACCATAGATTGTGTCCATAGATGATAGATGTTCATAGATTGTTCTAGCGTAGATGTTACATAGACTGTTACTAGGACTGTTACATAGATGTACATAAGTACTACGTTACATAGACTTATTACATAGACTGTTACATAGATTATTACAGAATTGCAAGATGTTACCAAGACGTTTACAAAGATGTAATATAGATGTTATATATACTGTTACATGATTGTTACATAGACTGTTACATAGATGTTACATTGTTTACATAGATTGTTACATAGACTGTTACCATAGATTGTTATATAGATTTGTTACTAGATTGTTACATGTACATCAGACTTGTTACATAGATTGTTACATAGATGTTACATAGATTGTTCATAGACTGTTTTTATAGACTGTTTACATAGACTGTTACATAGATTGTTATAAGACTGTTACATAAAATGTGTACATAGATTGTTACATAGACTGTTAACATAGACGTTACATAATGTTCAATTGTTACATAGGACTGTCATAATTTAGACGTTATATAGATGTTACATAGACTGTTATTAGTTGTTACATAGATTGTTACATGAGATGTTACATGACTGTTACAGAGATGGTACATAGACTGTTACATAGATGTTACTAGACGTTACATAGATGTTAATTAAAAGATGTTATATAGACTGTTATATAGATGTTACATAGATTGTTTTTGTTATATAGACTTATTAGACTGTTATTATAGACTGTTATATAGATGTACATAGATTGTTTACATAGATTGTTATCATACATTGTTACATAGATGGTTACATAGACGTCATAGACGTTACATAGATGTTACATAGAATGTTATATAGCTGCTACATAGAGTTACATACACTTACATAGATTTTACATGATTGTTACATAGACTGTTACTAGACTTTACATAGACGTTATATAGATTGTATATAGATTGTTCATTATAGATTGTACATAGATGTTACATAGACTGTTACATAGACTGTAATCGATTGTTATATAGATTGTTATATAGATGTTACATACATTGTTATATAATGTTATATAGATTGTTACATAGACTGTTACATAGATGTTCATAGACGTTACTAGATTGTTATATAGATTGTTATATAGATTGTTAATACTTGTTATAGAGATTGGGTATATAGATGTTACAGTAGATGTTACATAGACTGTTCATAGACTGTTACATAGATTGTTATATAGATTGTTTACATAGATTGTGACATACCATGTACTAGATTGTACATAGATTGTATAGACTGTTACATGATTGTTACATAGACTGTTACAATGGGAGTCATAGACTGGTATAGTTGTTATATGGTTAATAGATGTTACATAGAAGTTACATGACTGTTACAGATTGTTAATTAATTGTTATAGATAGAAGTCAGTTTCTGCAACCAATAAGCCTTGAAATGCGTCCGGATATCTGCAGTGATCTGTCCCAATCACTAAGACTGTAGATAGGTAAGGGTGGAGGCAGATCCAGAAATGAGGAGACTCCTAGGATATTCAATTCAGCAATCTTTTTTCACACACAACATGTTTCGGACAGGGTCCTTTCTCAAATGTGAGGACACAGTGAATACACCCATATATACATAGAAACAGGAAGTGACAATCCCACTTCTGTTGGGCACAAACCACCCCTTCTTCTAATTCCAAAGCAAGACCAACATGGTAGTGTTCATAAACATGAGTCCCAGCAAATTCCCAAACATGGGGATATGATGAAGAGAGGGAAGGCGTAACAACAACTAGACCTGTGCTCCTGTGGTGGTATAAATGAGGAAAAATACGGAAAAATACTCAAGCACCAACATATATACAAAATAATATCCAAATAATATACAAATATAAGCCAGCCCTGTGGAATTGCAAACAACGCTACCACTATCAAGAGCCTATAAGAATGCCAAAAGGCCTACTAAAGAAAGAGTAGGATTCTCTATCCAAACATGTATAAAGGTTCTGCCCGGAGTACGATCTAACCTTAACGATAGCCATACCTGTTGAAGTGGCTTATAAGCGACTATGGACGGGCAGATGATTATCTGTAAAGGAAGTACAAAAGGCAAGGTATTAGAAATATTGTCATAGATAACATTTAAGAGACCAAGATTCATTCAAACATGTGGTACAAGGGTTTCTAGCAGTCTAATCCAGTAGCATTCCCTTTGTAAGAGCATTTACCAATTTAATCCTCCTCTTGGGGGTATGGATTGTCTTCCAGAACGGTCCACTTGAGTTGGCTGTGTGTATGTTTCAATTCATGGAAAATGCCTGGATACTGTCGTGTCATAACCAGTACCATGTTTGTAATTTCTAATGTCCCTGTTGTGTTCTTTAATGCGTTTTTAAACCTCCTTATTGTTTGTCCCACATAGCGGTGCACAGGGGCACTTTAAGAGATATACTACCTGTTTGTGCTACAGGTGGCGTAGTCTCTGAGTTTAATGCGGTTCCCTTTAACGGGTGGGTTGATGTAATCACTTTGATAATAGAGGCAAGACCATATGCAGTTAAACAGGGGAATGTCCCTTTTAGGGTGCCCTTGAATATAGTGCTCGTGTCAGATAAATCCGCTGGGCTAGGTTAATCCCTCAGTGTTTTACCTCTTGGTAGCTGAACAAAGGTTTATCCTTGACAATCCGCCGAGGTGTTTGTCTTTTGGATAGGGCCAGTATTGGTTTGATGATTTTTTCTATGTGGTTGCTCTGCGTTGAACCTTGATTACAAATGGGATCCGATTTGTGTGGATGCCCTTTTCTTATATTTCAAAGCGTATCTCTTTTCAGTTTTTAACCGTTTTTTCTGTTCTAGTCAAAACCCGGGGTGGATACCCTCTCCTAGCCAATCTGTTAAACACCTTTACCGCGGCCTCCTCATATCTAGATTCGTCAGAGGATATGCGTCTTGCCCTAATTAAACGGCTTTTAGGGATTGCTTTAAAGATTTAGGTGTATGGAAACTATGGTCCAGGAGTAGGTTATTCCTGTCCGTGGTTGTGCTATACAAGGATGTCGAAGCAAGTTGTTTTCTAGTACAATGGTACGTCAAGAAAGTTAATTGTTCAGTCGAAATTTGTATGTGAACTTAATCGTGGGGTGGGATTTGTTGGCGCATTTATCATTTCCAAGAACTCTGCTTCTCCCCACTCCATAGGACCAGGATGTCATCTACTATCTGGCATATTTATTTATGTGGGGCAAAAGGAGATTGAAAAAAACCTTATTCTCAATTTTTTGAAAATATTAGCAATGATGGACCCATTTTAAAATCCTTTTGCCCCACATATAATAATATGCCAGATATGTAGAGGACATCCGGTATATGGAGTGGGGAGAAGAGGAGTTCTTGGAACTGATAAATGCAGCCAACAAAGCCACCCCACGATTAGTTCACATACGAGATTCGACTGAACACATTAACTTTCTTGACGTACACATTGTACTGAAAAACAACTTGCTTCAGACATCCTTGATGCAAAACCACGGACAGGAAAACCTCTCTCGACAATGTTTCCATTACAACCTAAATCTTTAAAGCAATCCCTAAAAGCCAGTTTTAGGGCAAGACGCATATCCTCTGACGAATCTAGAAGAGGAGGCCGCGGTAAGGTGTTTAACAGATTGGCTAGGGAGGGTATCACCCCGGGTTTTGACTAGAACAGAAAAAAAACGGTTTTTTAAAAACATGAAAAGAGATACGCTTTTGAAATATAAGGAAAAGGGCAATCCAACACAAAATCGGATCCCATTTGTATCAAGTTCAGCACGCAGAGCAACCACATAGAAAAACTCATCAACCAATAATGGCCCCTTATCCAAAAAGACAAACACCGCGGATGTCAAGGATAAACCTTTGTCAGCTACCAAAGAGGTTAAAACACTGAGGGATAACCTCATGCCCAGCGGATATATCTGACACGAGCATATATTCAAGGGACCCCTAAGAAGGGACATTCCCCTGTTTAAACTGCATATGCTGTGCCCTATTATCAAGGTGATTACATCACCCACCCGTTAAAAGGGAACCGCATTAAACTCAGAGACTACGACCTGTAGCACGAAACAGGTAGTATATCTCTTAAAGTGCCCCTGTGGCACCTGCTATGTGGGAAAACAATAAGGGAGGTTAAAGAACGCCATTAAAGAACACAAAAGGGACATGAAATTACAAACTGGTACTGGTTATGACACACAGTATCCAGGCATTTCCATGAATTGAAACATACACACAGCCACTCAAGTGGACCGTTCTGGAGACAATCCATACCCCCCAGAGAGGAGGTAATATTGGTAAAATGCGCTTACAAGGGAATGCTACTGGATTAGACTGCTAAAACCCTTGTACCACAGGTTTGAATGATCTTGGTCTCTTAAATGTTACTAGACAATATTCTAATACCTTGCCTTTTGTACTTCCTTTACAGATAATCATCTGCCCGGTCCATAGTCGCTTATAAGCACTTCAACAATGTATGGCTATCGTTAAGGTTAGATCGTACTCGGGCAGAACCATTTAGTACATGTTTTGGATAGAGAATCTACTCTATTCTTTAGTAGGCCTTTTTGGCATTTTTATAGCTCTTGAATAGTGGTAGGCGTTGTGTTGCAATTCCACAGGGCTGGCTTATATTTGTATATTATCTTTGGATATTATTTTGTTATATTTTGTGCTTGAGTATTTTCCGTATTTTCCTCATTTATCCACCACAGGAGCACAGGTCTAGTGGTTGTTAGCCTTCCCCTCTCTTCATCATATCCCAGTTTGGGATTTGCTGGACCATGTTATGAACACTGACCATGTTGGTCTTTGCTTTGAATTAGAAGAAGGGGGAGTGGTTTGTGCACCAACAGGAAGTGGGATTGTCACTTCCTGTTTCTAGTATATATATGGGTGTATTCACTGGGTTCCTACATTTGAGAAAGGACCCCTGGTCCGCAAACATGTTATGTGAATAAAGATTGCTGATGAGATATCCTAGAGTTCCTCATTTCTGGATCTGCCTACACCACTTACCATCTATTGTTTATAGTTGTTATAAGATTGTTATATAGATTGTTTATATAGATTGTTTATATAGACTGTTATATAGACTGTTAATAGACTGTTATATAGATTGTTATATAGATTGTTATATAGATTGTTACATAGATTGTTACATAGACTGTTTTAGATTGTTATATAGATAATGTACATAGACTTTTATATAGACTGTTAATAGATTGTTATATAGATGTAGCTAGACTTTTATATAGATTGTTATTATAGATTGTACATAGACTTTTATATAGACTGTTTATATAGATTGTTACATAGATTGTTATATAGATTGTTACATAGACTGTTATATAGTTGATGTTACTAGAATTTATATAGGACTGTTATATAGATTGTTAATAGATTGAGTACATAGACTTTTATATCGATTGTTATATAGATTGTTACATAGATTGTTATATAGACGTTATATAGATTGTTATATAGATTGTTATAGATTGTTATATAGTTTTAATAGACTGTATATAGATGTTACATAGATTGTTACAAGAGTTATATAGAGTTTGATATAGATTGTTACTATAGCTGTTTATGATGTTCTATAGAGTTGTTATATAGACTGTTATATAGATTGTTACAATAGACATTTTATTTTATAGATTGTTATTAGATTGTTACATAGACTGTTATATAGATTGTTACATAGATTGTTACATAGACGTTATAGAGTGTTTATATTGTATAGATGTATTTGGATGTTATATAGATTGTAGTATAGACTGTGACATAGATTTGTTAATAGATTGTTACATGATTGTTATATAGATTTTACAGATTGCTGTTTATATAGATTGTTATATAGATTGTTACATAGACTGTTAATAGATGTACATAGTCATATGTTATATAGGATGTTGATTATATGATTGTTATATGCTTGTTTATAGATGTATATAGATTGTTATATAGATGTTATATAGATTGTTCTATAGTGTTATATAGATGTTACATAGACGTTAGATAGATGGTTATATAGACTGTTATCATAATAGTTTATATAGATTGTTATATAGATTGTATATAGATTGTTATATAGATTTTATATAGATTGTTACATAGACTGTTATAATTGTTACATAGACTGATATAGATTGTTATATAGATTTATGCTGTGAAGGTTCTTTAATTCTCCAGGTCATGGTATATCTGTTGTATTCAATTGATCAACTGGACTTGAAATGTAGTTCTTGAAGACGTTTCGCTAGTCATCCGACTGGCTTTCTCAATTCAGAATGACTTGTCCAACAGAATCTGTGGCAATTATTGTACCCTGGAAAAATCCCAATTAGCATATCACAGCCAGGGGTTAAGGGTGTGATTAGATAGTGGCTAAGAGGGGTTATAGGACTAACAGTCTATATAATCATCTATATAACATCTATGTACAGTCTATAGACAATCTATATACATACTTATATAACCTCTATTAACAGTCTATAGTAACATCATACAATATAGAATTAAACATCTATGTAACAATCTATATAACATTCTATATACACATCTATATAACAATCCTAATGTAACAGTCCCTATAACTAGTAACATCTATATAACATATATACAATCTATGAAACAATCTATATAAATATACCAATTATTAACAGTCTATGTAACAATAATACAGTCTATATAACACTATATACATCTATACAATCTATATCAACTATGAACAATCATATATAACAGTCTATACATCTAAAACATCTAATATACACAATCTTATGTAACAGGTCTATATACAGTCATACAATCTATATAAACAATCTTAACATCATATAACATCAATAACAATATTGTAACAATCTTATATATACAATCTATATAACAATCTATAATAACAATCTATGTAACTAATACTCTATATAACAAGTCTATATAAATTATATGTAAACACTATTAACTATATACAGCTAATAACATCATGTAACAGTCTATGTACAATCTATATAACAGTCCTATAAACAATCTATTAACAGTCTAGTATCACAATCTATATAACATCACAGTATATAACCGTCTATATAACATCTAGGTATACAATCCTAATGAACAATCTATGGTACCAATCTATGTAACAATCGTCTTTATTAACAATCTATATAACAAATCTATGTAACCAATCGTATATACAACTGTACAGTATACAACTTGTACACCATCATATATACATCTATTAACAATCTTGATAACGTCTTATAAAACAACACTAAGTCTATAAAATCATGTACATCTATGTAACACGTCTATATAACATCTATAATCAATCTATATACATGCTAATACAATCTAATAACAGTCCTATATAACACTATCCATACGACAGTCTAATAACAGTCAATGTACAACTAAATAACAGTCTAGTAAACAATCTATGTACATCTATATAACAATCTATGTAACAATCTATATAACATCTAATAACAGTCAATGTACAATCTAATAACAGTCTATAGAACAGTTAATTTGAAACAATCTATATAACAGTCTATGTACAATCTTGTAACAGTCTATTAAACATGTCAATGTAACCTCTTAATAAAAAGTCTATGTAACCTCTATGTAACAATCTAGGTAACAATCTATGTAACAGGTCTATGTACAGTCTATGTAACAATCTATGTAACAGTCTATGTAACAATCTATGTAAACCATCCTATATAACAATCTATAACATCTATGTAACGTCTATGTAACAATTACTGGTAACAATCTATATAACATCTATATACCATCTATATAACAATCTATATAACAATCTAGTACCAATCTATATACAGTCTAATATAACAGTCTATGTAACCAATCTATATTACAATCTATGTACAATCTATGTAAATCTATATGGAACAGTCGTGTAACCATCTGTGACAATCTAATATACAGTTCTATGTAACATCTATATAACCCATCTATATAACAATCCTATATCAAAATCTATATAACAATCTATGCTAAACATCTTGTAACAATCTGTACCATATATAGAACAGTCTAATGTACAATCTATAATACATGTCTCATGTAACAATCTTATATACGCAATCTAGAAAAACATCTATGTAACCAAGCTATTAACATATCTGTTGTTTCAATAGATTCGAACTTGACTTGAAATTGTTCTTGAAGACTTCGCTAGTCACCACTGGCTTTCTCAATTCGAATTGATTGTACAAGAATCTGTGCAATTAGTACCATGGGAAATCCCAATTGCATATCACAGCCAGTGTTGTTAGGTGTATTAATTAGTGGTAAGAGGTGTTATAGGAACGGCGCCAGAGTAGGTGTTAAAACAGAGTTGTACATGGCAGAACAGTTTGGTGTCTGACCCCCCAACTCTATTTAGGCCATTGGTTTCTTATATTTCACATAATAGGGGCCTCCTAACACCGCCTCTTTGAACCAGTCAACTTCCTTCGCCAGTATATTACATATACAATCTTCACAGGTACCTTTATCCTAATGATGCAGATCACACAGGCTGAGTCCGTGACCGAGAATTGGCTCTTCTGGTGACTGGAGCCATACAGTGATGCGTTGCGTGTTTGGTCTCTTCCCCACATACAAATCAGGAGCATGCTTCTTCACTGCACTGCACTGCATATATGATGTCGCTTTTCTTGGTTTTTGTATTGGGTCTTTCGGATTGTACCAATTGCTCCATCACGTGTTTGTTCGGTTTAAAGCGACAGGGTACGAGTTTTTTTGAAAATTTTCTTATTTCGCGGTAGACCCCTGCTACATACTGATGACCATGTTCTTCCTCCTGTTTGCTTTTCCCCCCTTCAACTGTTTTGGTATTACTGTTGCTTTTGCTGTCCTTCTATGTCTTTGACAAAGGCCCAGTCTGGATATCCACAAGGGTTATACGGGCTCCTCTGAGATGTTTCATTTCTGTTAGCCTTTGCTCTGTGCTGAGTTGGGATGTTCTCGGCTCTGGTGGCAGGTTTGATGACCTCAGTCTTCGTCTAAAGGGTGGTGGGAGTCAAACATCAATACTGATCTGTGTGTGTTTGTTTTCTGTAACTACCTTCCAGCTTTTACTATTTCCTTAACTTCTACAAACAGTCGCAAGAAAGCCAGTTTGTTGTTTTGTATCCTCTTCCTGTGAATTTAATGTTTGGTGTCCATCGCGCATTAATGTTGTTCTGTGTGTTAACTGTCTGCGCAGTGTACAATGCTGTTTTAAACACCTTACTCTGGGCGTTCCTATCACACCTCTAGCCACTATCAGACTCACCACACCTTAACACCTGGCTGTGATATGCGAATTGGAATTTTTCCGGGTACATAATTGCCACAGATTCTTACCATTTTGAATATGAAGAAAGCCGTCGGATGACTAGCGAAACTTCTTCAGAACTACTTGTCAAGTTCCAATTTGATCTAATTGAATACAACAGAGTATAACCGATGGATCCTGGACTGGAATGAAGAGAACCTCACAAGCATAAATATATATAACAATCTTATTAACAGTTATGTAAGCAATCTATATAACAGTCTATGAACAATCTATATAACAATCTATATAACAATTATACTAAAATTATGATAACACATCTATATATCCACAATTATATACCAGTCATATAACACATTATCTAACAGTCTGTACAACTTCCACCAATCTATTACCTACAATCTAATCTCATATAACAAGTCTCTATACAATCTAGTAGAACAATCGTATATAACAGACTATGATAACAATCTATATACAGTCCATATTTACAATCTATGTAACAATCTATCATAACAGTCTAATGTAACAATTATTAACAATTAATATAACAGTCTATGTAACAATCTATTAACAATCTATATACCCGTCATGTAACAGCATACATATATAACAGTAAAAACTCCATAACTCATAAGATTAGACAATTAAAAAGTTATGATAACACGCTCAGAACAATCTATTAACAATCTTATAACACATCATTAACAATCCATATATAACATCTATCTAACAAAGTCTATATACAATCTATATAACCGTCTATGTACACATCTAGTATAAACAATCATAAAAATCATGTAAACAATCTATATAACAATCTATATAAACATTGTACAATATTTTAAAAACTATAACTATGACAATGAGACCATTAACAAATTATCATAACATCTATGTGGTTTAACAATCTTTGACACTATAAGTCTAGTTAAAGCTAATGACATGATATAAAGGCTATATAACATCTATCTAAAGTCTATAAACATCTAGTAACAATCTATTATACAATCTATAAAAAGTCTTGTACTTATATACAATCTATCATAACATCTATATATACAGTCATTAACATACTATAACATTCTTATAAACAGATCTATGATAACAATTAACATCTATGAACAATCTATATAACAGTCTATATAAAAGTCTATGTACAATTCTATATAAACAATCTATATAAAAGTCTAGTAACATCTATAACATCTTATATAACATTATATAAAAGTCTATGTCAACAAGCTATATAACATTATAACACAGTCTATGTAAAACATCTATGTAACAATCTATATAACAACTATATAACAATTCTATATAACAGTATTATATAACATCCTATATAAACAGCTATATAAACAATCTAATATAACAATTCTATATACAATCTATATAACCATCTATATAACATAGATAGGTTATGTGTAGGCAGATCCAGAAATGAGGAGGACTCATAGGTATTCAATTCAGCAATTATTCACTACACATGTTTGCGGACCAGGGGTTCCTTTCTCAACTCGAAGGAGGAACACATGAATACAACCCCAATATATATACATAGAAACAGAGGAAGTGACAATCCCACTCCTGTTGGGCACAATACCACTCCCCCTTCTTCTAATTCAAGCAAAGACCAAACATGGTCATTGTTTCATAAACATGAGTCCAGCAAATTCCCAAACATGGGGATATTATGAAGAGAGGGGAAGGTCGTACAAACCACTAGACCTGTGCTCCTTTGGTGGTAAATGAGGAAAATACGGAAAAATACTCAAAGCACCAAAATATATACAAAATAATATCAAAGATTAATATTATCAAATAAAGCCAGCCCTGTGGAATGCACCACAACGCCTACCACTATTCAGAAGCTATAAGAAATGCCAAAAAGGCCTACTAAAGAATAGAGTCGGATCTCTATCGCAAAACTGTACTACAATGGGTTTGCTGCCCGGAGTACGTCTAACCTTAACGATAGCCTAACTTTTGAATTGCTTATAAGGGACTGATGGAACCGGGCAGATGATTATCGTAAAGAAGTTAACAAGGCAGGTATTAGAATATTGTCATAGAACATTAAGAGACCAAGATTCATTCAAACCATGTGGTACAAGGGTTTCTAGCAGTTCTAATCCATAAGCATTTCCCTTTGTAAGCGGGCATTTTACCACTATATTACCTCTCTCTCGGGGGGTATGGATTGTCTCCAGAACGGTCCACTTGAGTTGGCTGTGTGTATGTTTCAATTCATGGCAATGCCTGGATACTGTGTGTATAACCAGTACCAGATTTGTTATTTCTAATGTCCCTTTTGTGATTTTTAGCGTTCTTTAACCTCCCTTTTGTTGTCCCACATAGCAGTGCCACAGGAGGCACTTAAGAGATATACTACCTGTTGTCGTGCAACAGGTGGCGTAGTCTCTAGAGTTTAATGCGGTTCCCTTTAAACGGGTTTTTTGGGTGATGTAATCACCTTGATAATAGAGGCAAGCAATGACAGTTTAACAGGGAATGTCCCTTCTTACGGGGCCCCTTGAATATTAGTGCTAGTGTCAGATATATCCCGCTGGCGATAGTTATCCCTCAGTGTTTTACCTCTATTGGTAGCTGAACAAGGTTATACTTGAACCAATCGCACGAGGGTTGTTTTTTGGATAGGGGCCAGTTTGTTGATGATGTTTTCTTCCTATGTGGTTGCTCTGCGTGCTTGAATCACTTGATACAAAGTGGGATCCGATCTTTGTGTGATTGGCCCTTTTCCTTATATTTCAAAACGTATCTCTTTTCATGTTTTTAACCGTTTTTTCTGTTTCTAGTCAACAACCAGGGGTGACATACCCTCCCTAGGCCAACTGTTAACACACCTTACCGCGGCCTCCTCAATATCTAGAATTCGTCAGAGGAATGCCGTCTTGCCCTAATAAACTGGCTGTTGGGATTGCTTTAAAGGATTTTAGGTGTATGGAAACTATTGGTCAGAGTAGTTAGTTGCCTGTACCGTGGTTTGCTAACAAGGATGTCTGAAGCAAGTTGTTTTTCATAGTCACATGTGAACGTACAGAAAGTTAATGTGTTCAGAGTCGAAATACTCGTATGGACTTATCGTGGGGTTGGGCTTTGTGGCTGCATTAAATCATTTCCAAAACTCTGCTTTCTCCCCACATCCCTATGACCAGATGTCTCTACCATATTCGGCATAATTTATTATATGGGGTGCAAAAGGAGATTTTAAAAAATGGACTCCACATTTGCTATATTTTCAAAAAATTGAGAATAGGTTTTTTTAAAATCTCGTTTGCCCGACACTATAATAAAATATGCCAGATAGTAGATGACATCCTGGTCATATGGGTGGGGAGAAAGCAGAGTTTTGGGAAATGATAAATGATCCCAACAAAGCCCACCCCCGATTAAGTTCACATAATCGAGATTTGCACTGAACCATTAACCTTTCCTTGACGTCCATGTACTAGAAAACAACTTGCCTTAGACATCCTTGTATAGCAAAACCACGGACACGGAATAACCTACTCCTGCGCAATAGTTTCCATACACCTAAATCTTTAAGCAATCCCTTAAAAGGCCAGTTTATTAGGCAAGACGCATATCCTCTGACAATCTAGTATGAGGAGCCGCGTAAAGGTGTTAAAAGATGGGCTAGGAGAGGGTATTCCACCCGGGTTTTGACTAGAACAGAAAAAACGGTAAACATGAAAAAAGCATACGGCTTTTTGGTTGTAGGGATGAGCTTAAATGGAAAAGGCAATCCAACCACAAAATCGCTGTCCCATTGTTATCAAGGTTTCACACGCAGAAAGCAAAACCACTAGAAAATCATCAAACCAATACTGGCCCCTTATCAAAAGACAAACACTCGGCGGATTGTTCAAGGATAACCTTTGTTCAGCTACCAAAGATGGTAAACACGTTGAGGGATTACCTTGCCCAGCGGAGTATTATTGTGACACGAGCCTATATTCAAGGGACCCCTACAGAAGGGACATTACCCTGTTAAACTGCATTGGCCTGTGCCTCTATTATCAAAGGTGATTACTCCCCCACCCGTTAAAAGGGCCGCATTAACTCAGAGACGACGTCCACCTGTAGCAACGAAACAGGTAGTAATATTCTTAAAGTGCGCCCCTGTGCCCTGCATGTGGACAAACACATAAGGAGGTTTAAAGAACGCATTAAAGAACACAAAAGGGACATTAGAAATTACAAACATGTACTGGTTATGACAACGACAGTATCCAGGCATTTCCAAGATGAAACATACACACAGCCAACTCACGGACCTTTCTGGATACAATCCATACCCCCAACGAGGAGAGGTGAATATTGGTTAAAATGCTCTACAAAGGGAATGCACTGGATTAGACTGCTAGAAACCCGTACCACATGGTTTGAATGATCTGGTCCCCCCTCCCCCCCTTTAAATGTTATCTATGTACATATTTAATACCTTGCCTTTTGTACTTCTTTACAGATATCATCTGCCCGGTCCATAGTCGCTTTATAAGCACTTCAACGGTATGGCTATCGGTTAAGGTTAAGATCGTACTCCGGGCAGACCATTATACATGTTTTGGATAGAGAATCATACTCTATTCTTTAGTAGGCCTTTTTGGGCATTCTTATAGGCTCTTGACATAGTGGGTAGCGTGTGTTGCATTCCACAGGGCTGCTTATATTGTATATTATCTTTGGATATTATTTTTTATATATTTTGGCTTGAGTATTTTTCCGTATTTTTCACCATTATATCCACCACAGGGAGCAACCAGGTCTAGTGGTTTACGCCTTCCCTATCCTTCATCTATCCCCATGTTTTGGGAATTTGCTGGACTCATGTTTATGAACATGACCAGTTGGTCTTGATTTGGAATTACGAGTACAGGGAGGGTCGCGTCTATGGGTACGCACAAACTAGGAAGTGGGATTGTCACTTCCTGTTTTCTATTGTATATGATAGGGAAGATCGACTGTGTCCTCAAATTGAGAAAGGACCCCTGCACATCATTCCGCATTATGTGGGAATACAGATTGCTGAATTGAGATATCCTAGAGTCCCTATTTCTGGATTGCCTACCCACTCCTATCTACAGTTTAGTGCTTGGGACAGATCACTGCAGATATCCGGCACGCAATTTCAAGGGTATTAGGTTGGACCAGACTGACTTCTTATCTATATACATCATATAACAATCTATACATTAGAAAACAGCTATTACAGTTCTATTAACTATATATAACAATGTAAACAGTCTATGTAACAGTCTATGTACAGATCTATGTTAACAATCTATATGTCTAGTAACAGTCTTGAAGTCTATGTACAATAATAGATTGTTACATAGATTGTTATATAGATTGTTATATAGACTGTTATATAGATTGTTACATAGACTGTTACATAGATTGTTATATAGATTGTTACATAGACTGTTACATAGATTGTTACATAGACTGTTACATAGATTGTTACATAGACATTTTGTTTGTTTAATAAATGTATCCAGTCTGCCCTGTGATTGACAGCAGTATAGAGATCTGTATTAACATTAACCCTGCAGCTGCATGATGTGATTGGTGAGACTGGGTTTATATACAGAACTTACTGTACCTACTGCACTGTGATGGGTTTAGTGAGCAGGAATAGGGACATTGAGAGATCCTGGAGGTGGTTGTATAGCTGACATTGCATTATATCTTATATATTATAAATACGCAGGAGGGATTGTTCCATATATTCATTATATAGTATGATTGTTCATTGTGCCCATACATGGTCCAATGTTATCGTCTCCATCTACTGTAGTAAAGGGAACTGGGAATGGAAATGTTCCGAATTGCCTGATAGGTATCGATCCCGACAATATTCAACACATTCCGTCAGATCCGACTCAGTGTCACAGCTCTGACAGGGCACGTGTGGGTTTCTCAGTAAAATGAAATGTCAGGCTGAGCGCACATGGACAGATTTTTGGTCCCAACCATTTGCCGTTATAGAGTATCCAGCCACAGCAAATGTCTCCTATGGACCACACAATCGGCGATGATTTACCGGCATATGAAATTGCCCGTTTATCCGGTCCAGTCAAACAGTGACGACAGCGTAGACCGCAGCCTCTGAAATCACCAAAGATTTTTGGGGGCCGATACACGGAAATATCTGTACCAAGGGATGCCTTGTGCCTAGGGGTGCCTTGTGCCTAGGAATGCCTTGTACCTAGGGATGCCTTGTACCTAGGGATGCCTTGTACCTAGGGCCTAGGGATGCCTTGTGCCTAGGGATGCCTTGTGCCTAGGGATGCCTTGTGCCTAGGGATGTCTTGTACCTAGGGGTGCCTTGTACCTAGGGGTGCCTTGTACCTAGGGGTGCCTTGTACCTAGGGATGCCTTGTGGATGTAGTATATATATATATATATATATATATATATATATATATATATAGCAAAGTAGGAGTGGAGAGAGACCAGGTCAGGTAAGGAAGTTCAGGAGCGTCTTTGGAAACTGTAAATATTGCAAAAGGTGGTTTGGGGGGAAATCTACAGTTTAGAACAAAGGGTTTTTCTTTGAGTGGACGTGCCCTTTAAGTTCAGGAAGATCACCGCGGGCGAGGAAAATTTTCAGGCATTTCAAAAACATCCCAAAGCCGACTGAAACTTTGGCCCTGGGAGCGATTGGAAATGCACTACATGGTAAGGAGAAAGAGACGATACCATCGGATACTGTGTGTACCCACCTTAATTGGAGAGTTGGATGGACATAGGAAAGAGGCAGGGATAGGGATCTCATGGCTGCTAGTCACAGGGTCACTGTTATAAAGCCTGCAGCAGCTTTTACCTGGTATTTTAGAACTGTTCTCCTCAGTACTATTAGCTGAGCTCATCCTCCCCTCTCCTTCACCTTCACTTCATTTGTAACATTGTATCCAAGTTCAGGCTCCGTACTAGATACAATGTTACAAATTACAGCAGAACAAGGAGAGCAGATCTAACACATTCAGTTCATTTGTAACATTATGTAACAGTCTATGTAACAATCTATATAACAATCTATATAACAATCTATATAACAGTCTATGTAACAGTCTATGTAACAGTCTATGTAACAATCTATGTAACAGTCTATGTAACAATCTATATAACAATCTATATAACAATGTATGTAACAATCTATATAACAATCTATATAACAATCTATGTAACAGTCTATGTAACAGTCTATGTAACAGTCTATGTAACAATCTATATAACAATCTATATAACAATCTATATAACAGTCTATGTAACAGTCTATGTAACAGTCTATGTAACAATCTATGTAACAATCTATGTAACAGTGTATGTAACAGTCTATGTAGCAGTCTATATAACAGTCTATGTAACAGTCTATGTAACAGTCTATGTAGCAGTCTATGTAACAATCTATGTAACAATGTATATAACAATCTATGTAACAATCTATGTAACAATCTATATAACAGTCTATATAACAGTCTATATAACAGTCTATATAACAAAACAATCTATGTAACAGTCTATATAACAGTCTATATAACAATCTATGTAACAGTCTATGTAACAGTCTATATAACAGTCTATGTAACAATCTATGTAACAGTCTATGTAACAATCTATGTAACAGTCTATGTAACAATGTAACAATCTATGTAACAATCTATATAACAATCTATGTAACAGTCTATGTAACAATCTATGTAACAATGTAACAATCTATGTAACAGTCTATGTAACAATCTATGTAACAGTATATATAACAGTCTATGTAACAGTCTTTGTAACAGTCTTTGTAACAGTCTATGCAATCTATGTAATAATCTATGTAACAGTCTATGTAATAATCTATGTAACAGTCTATGTAACAATCTATGTAACAGTCTATGTAACAGTCTATGTAACAGTCTATGTAACAATCTATGTAACAGTCTATATAACAATCTATGTAACAGTCTATGCAATCTATGGAACAATCTATGGAACAATCTAAGTAACAGTCTATGTAACAGTCTATGCAATCTATGTAACAATCTATGTAACAGTCTATGTAACAATCTGTGTAACAGTCTATGTAACAATCTATGTAACAGTCTATGAAACAATCTATGTACCAGTCTATGTAACAATCTTTGTAACAGTCTATGTAACACTCTATGTAACACTCTATGTAACAGTCTATGCAATCTATGAAACAATCTATGTAACAGTCTATGTAATAATCTATGTAACAATCTATGTAACAGCCCATGTAACAGTCTATGTAACAACCAATGTAACAGTCTATGTAACAATCTATGTAACAACCAATGTAAAAGTCTATGTAACAATCTATGTAACAGTCTATGTAACAATCCATGTAACAATCCATGTAACAGTCTATGTAACAGTCTATTTAACAGTCTATGTAACAGTCTATGTAACAATCCATGTAACAGTCTATGTAACAATCTATGTAACAGTCTATGTAACACTCAATGTAACACTCAATGTAACAGTCTATGAAGAAATCTATGTAACAGCCTATGCAATCTATGTAATAATATATGTAACAGTCTATACAATCTATGTAATAATATATGTAACAGTCTATGCAATCTATGTAATAATATATGTAACAATCTATGTAACAGTCTATGTAACAATCTGTGTAACAGTCTGTGTAACAATCTATGTAACACTCTGTGTAACAGTCTATGTAACAGTCTATGTAACAGTCTATATAACAATCTATATACCAATCTATATAACAGTCTATGCAATCTATGTAACAGTCTATGTAACAATCAGTGTAACAATCTGTGTAACAGTCTGTGTAAAAATCAATATAACAGTCTATGCAATCTATATAACAGTCTATGCAATCTATATAACAGTCTATGTAACAATCTGTGTAACAGTCTGTGTAACAATCTATGTAACAATCTATGTAACAATCTATGTAACAATCTATATACCAATCTATATAACAGTCTATATAACAATCTATGTAACAGTCTATATAACAATCTATATAACAATCTATATACCAATCTATATAACAGTCTATGTAGAAATCTATGTAACAGTCTATGTAACAATCTATGTAACAGTCTATGTAACACTCAATGTAACAGTCTATGTAACAGTCTATATAACAATCTATGTAACAATCTATGTAACAGTCTATGTAACAATCTATGTAACAGTCTATGTGACACTCAATGTAACAGTCTATGTAACAGTCTATGTAACAATCTATGTAACAATCTATGTAACAGTCTATGTAACAATCTATGTAACAGTCTATGTAACAGTCTATGTAACACTCTATGTAACAGTCTATGTAACAGTCTATATAACAATCTATGTAACAATCTATGTAACAGTCTATGTAACAGTCTACAGTCTATGTAACAGTCTATGTAACAGTCTATGTAACAGTCTATGTAACAGTCTATGTAACAGTCTATATAACAATCTATATACCAATCTATATAACAGTCTATGCAATCTATGTAACAGTCTATGTAACAATCTGTGTAACAATCTGTGTAACAGTCTGTGTAAAAATCTATATAACAGTCTATGCAATCTATATAACAGTCTATGTAACAATCTGTGTAACAGTCTGTGTAACAATCTATGTAACAGTCTGTGTAACAATCTATATAACAATCTATGTAACAATATATGTAACAATCTATATACCAATCTATATAACAGTCTATATAACAATCTATGTAACAGTCTATATAACAATCTAAATAACAATCTATATACCAATCTATATAACAGTCTATGTAGAAATCTATGTAACAGTCTATGTAACAATCTATGTAACACTTTATGTAACACTCAATGTAACAGTCTATGTAACAGTCTATATAACAATCTATGTAACAGTCTATGTAACAATCTATGTAACAGTCTATGTAACACTCAATGTAACAGTCTATGTAACACTCAATGTAACAGTCTATGTAACAGTCTATGTAACAATCTATGTAACAATCTATGCAACAGTCTATATAACAATCTATGTAACAATCTATGTAACAGTCTATGTAACAATCTATGTAAAAGTCTATGTAACACTCAATGTAACAGTCTATGTAACAGTCTATATAACAATCTATGTAACAATCTATGTAACAGTCTATGTAACAATCTATGTAACAGTCTATGTAACAGTCTATGTGACACTCAATGTAACAGTCTATGTAACAGTCTATGTAACAATCCATGTAACAATCCATGTAACAGTCTATGTAACAATCTATGTAACAATCTATGTAACAATCTATGTAACAGTCTATGTGGATCTAACCTGTGTGCTGGGGGTGTATCTAGTGATTGCCCAATACAGCCTCACCTGAGATACACAACACCTATCTAGCCAGAAAATCACACAGCAGATTGCATTAAATAGCAGTGAATGGCCAATCAGATCCCCCAATTCCACTAGCCAATTGGATAGGATAGAGTGACAAACCTACACAGAGGCAGAGATTCACATCATTGGTCTGAGTGGCACAGTAAGTTAAGCTGGGAACACATGTTCCAATCCTTCCTCCTGACGACCCCTCAAGACTTCCGACCGGTCAGCAAGGAAGAAGGATTGACGGTCGTGGCAAAAGCTGCTGTACCCGACAATAAGCCACTACTAAGCTTGCAGGCCATATAGGACCGCACAGTCGGCCGTGGTTTTCTGACACGTCTGATTGTGCGTTCATCCGATTCGGACAAATCAAATGATTGGCATCTGGAAAGCCGGACCCACACAATAATTCGGCCCGACCAACCGGAATACTGAAATAACTATTGATCGGGACGATTTATTGTATGATGTATGCACAGGTTATGTGCTGAACTTCAGATTTGCCACGGTTTTAAAGGGTATGTCCAGCCTAAAGAAAACTTTCCACAGGCTCGTGGATCAGCCGTACAGATGGATTTCTCAATGTTCTGGCGCTGACAAAATGGGTTTTTTTTGTATTCCAACAGAATTCTTCATTTTTAAATGTAAATTATTCTGTATTTTCCTGCTACATAATTATATAGACTTTATTTCCATGCCTAATGTACCCTCCTCGCACTGTGAGTGACCATCAGCTCACCGAGGGGGGTTTATAGAAATGTTTTGTTTGTTGCCAAACTCCGGCTATTAGAGGCTCCGTCAGACCCATTTACAGAAACAACAAGAAATTCCCATTGTTCACAGATGGTCCAGAAAGTCCAACTCTGAGGTCACTGTATCCTATAGGGCCGTGGAGAGAAGGTGACGGCTTCCCCTGTAATTACCAGAAAGCACAAAAAGTCTAAATGTTTAGATTGAACTTGTTTTTATTGTTACAATGATGTATTTTATTGTTAATACACAGAATGGTGATAGTGAGTAGAGATGGACTAGAACTCGAACCCGAGTTTCGATATTTTTGGACTTTCGATAAATATCGAATGTTCCACCATTCGAATATGCGAGTAAAATGCCTATTATACCTATACGTGAGCATCGAATCTACGAGTAAAGTGTCCATTAAAGTCTATACGCGAGCATCGAATCCGCAAGTAAAATGTCCATGGTATCTAGGCGCGAACATCGAATCCGCGAGTAAAGTGTCCATGGTATCTAGGCGCGAACATCGAATCTACGAGTAAAGTGCCCATAAAAGCCTATACGCGAACATCAAATCCGCGAGTAAAGTGTCCATGGTATCTAGGCGCGAACATCGAATCTATGAGTAAAGTGTCCATTAAAACCTATACGCGAACATCAAATCCGTGAGTAAAGTGTCCATGGTATCTAGGCGCGAACATCGAATCTACGAGTAAAGTGTCCATTAAAACCTATACGTGAGCATCAAATCCGCGAGTAAAATGTCCATGGTATCTAGGCGTGAACATTGAATCCGCGAGTAAAGTGTCCATTAAAGCCTATACGCGAGCATCGAATCCGCGAGTAAAATGTCCATGGTATCTAGGCGCGAACATGGAATCCGCGAGTAAAGGATCCATTAAAGCTTATACGTGAGCATCGAATCCGCAAGTAAAATGTCCATGGTATCTAGGCACGAACATCGAATCTATGAGTAAAGTGTCCATTAAAGCCTATACGCGAACATCAAATCCGCAAGTAAAATGTACATGGTATCTAGGCGCAAACATCGAATCTACGAGTAAAGTGTCCATTAAAGCCTATACGCGAGCATCGAATCCGCGAGTAAAATGTCCATGGTATCTAGGCGCAAACATCGAATCTGCGAGTAAAGTGTCCATTAAAGCCTATACGCGAGCATCAAATCCACAAGTAAAATGTCCATGGTATCTAGGCGCGAACATCGAATCCGCTAGTAAAGTGTCCATTAAAGCCTATACGCGAGCATCGAATCCGTGAGTAAAATGCCCATGGTATCTAGACGCGAACATCGAATCTGCGAGTAAAGTGTCCATTAAAATCTATACTCGAGCATCGAATCCGCGAGTAAAATGCCCATGGTATCTAGGCGCGAACATCGAATCCGCGAGTAAAGTGTCCATTAAAATCTATACTCGAGCATCGAATCCGCGAGTAAAATGCCCATGGCATCTAGGCGCGAACATCGAATCCGCGAGTAAAGTGTCCATTAAAATCTATACTCGAGCATCGAATCCGTGAGTAAAATGCCCATGGTATCTAGACGCGAACATCGAATCTGCGAGTAAAGTGTCCATTAAAATCTATACTCGAGCATCGAATCCGCGAGTAAAATGTCCATGGTATCTAGGCGCGAACATCGAATCCGCGAGTAAAGTGTCCATTAAAGCCTATACGCGAGCATCGAATCTATGAGTAAAGTGTCCATTAAAACTATACTCGAGCATCGAATCCGCGAGTAAAATGTCCATGGTATCTAGGCGCGAACATCGAATCTACGAGTAAAGTGTCCATTAAAGCCTATACGCGAACATCGAATCTACGAGTAAAGTGTCCATTAAAGCCTTTACGCGAGCATCGAATCCGCAAGTAAAATGTCCATGGTATCTAGGCGCGAACATCGAATCTGCGAGTAAAGTGTCCATTAAAGCCTATACGCGAGCATCAAATCCACAAGTGAAATGTACATGGTATCTAGGCGCGAACATCGAATCCGCGAGTAAAGTGTCCATTAAAGCCTATACGCGAGCATCGAATCTATGAGTAAAGTGTCCATTAAAACTATACTCGAGCATCGAATCCGCGAGTAAAATGTCCATGGTATCTAGGCGCGAACATCGAATCTACGAGTAAAGTGTCCATTAAAGCCTATACTCGAGCATCGAATCCACAAGTAAAATGTACATGGTATCTAGGTGCGAACATCGAATCTGCGTGTAAAGTGTCCATTAATGCCTATACGCGAGCATCGAATCCACAAGTAAAATGTACATGGTATCTAGGCGCGAACATCGAATCTGCGAGTAAAGTGTCCATTAAAGCCTATACGCGAGCATCGAATCCGTGAGTTAAAATGCCCATGGTATCTAGACGCGAACATCGCATCTGCGAGTAAAGTGTCCATTAAATCTATACTCGAGCATCGAATCCGCGAGTAAAATGCCCATGGTATCTAGGCGCGAACATCGAATACGCGAGTAAAGTGTCCATTAAAATCTATACTCGAGCATCGAATCCGCGAGTTAAATGCCCATGGTATCTAGGGCGCGAACATCGAATCCGCGAGTAAAGTGTCCATTAAAATTCTATACTCGAGCATGAATCCGTGAGTAAAATGCCCATGGTATCTAGACGCGAACACGAATCTGAGAGTAAAGTGTCCATTAAAATCTATACTCGAGCATCGAAATCCGACGAGTAAAATGCCCATGGTATCTAGGCGCGAACATCGAATCCGCGAGTACGTGTCCATTAAGCCTATACGCGAGCAATTCGAATCTATGAGTAAAGTGTCCATTAAAACCTATACTCGAGCATCGAATCCGCGAGTAAATGTCATTAAAGCCTATACGCGAGCATCGAATATATGAGTAAAGTGTCCATTAAAACTATACCGACATCGATCCGCGAGTAAAATTCCATGGTATCTAGGCGCGAACATCGAATCTACGAGTTAAAAGTGTCCATTAAAGCCATACGCGACATCGAATCTACGAGTAAAGGTCCATAAGCTTTAGCGAGCATCGAATCCGCAGTAAAATGTCCATGGTATCTAGGCGCGAACGTGAGCATCGAATCCGCAAGTAAAATGTCCATGGTATCTAGGCGCGAACATCGAATCTACGAGTAAAGTGTCATTAAAGCCATTACGCGAGCATCGAATCCGAGAGTAAAATGTCCATGGTATTAGGCGCGAACATCGAATCTACGAGAGTAAAGTGTCCATTAAATCCTATACGCGAGCATCGAATCCGCGAGTAAAGGTCCATGGTATCTAGGCGCAACATTGAAGTACGAGCAAAGTGCCATTAAAGCCTATACGCGAGCATCGACTATCCGCGAGTAAAAGTGTCCATGGTATCTAGGCGCAAACATTGAATCTACGAGCAAGTGTCCATTAAAGCCTCTACGCGAGCATCGAATCGCGAGTAAAGTGTCCATGGAATCTAGGCGCAAACATTGAATCTACGAGAAAGTGTCCATTAAAACCTGAACGCGAGCATCGATCCGCGAGTAAAGTGTCCATGGTATCATAGCGCAAACATTGAATCTACGAGCAAAGTGTCCATTAAAGCCTATTACGCGAGCCAGAATCCGCGAGTAAAGTGTCCATGGTATCTAGGCGGCGAACATTGAATCTACGAGTAAAGTGTCCATTAAAGCCTATACGCGAGCATCGAATCCGCGAAGTAAAGGTCCATGGTATCTAGGCGCGAAACATTGAATCTACGAGTAAAGTGTCCATAAAGCCTATACGCGAGCATCGAATCCGCGAGTAAAGTGTCCATGGTATCTAGGCGCGAACATTGAATCTACGAGTAAAGTGTCCATTAAAGCCTATACGCGAGCATCGAACCGGAGTAAAGTGTCCATGGTATCTAGGCGCGAACATTGAATCTACGAGTAAAGTGTCCAAAACCTGTACGCGAGCATCGAATCCGCGAGTAAAATGTCCATGGTATCTAGGTGCGAACATCGAATCTACGAGTAAAGTGTCCATTAAAACCTGTACGCGAGCATGAATCCGCGAGTAAAATGTCCATGGTATCTAGGCGCGAACATGAATCTACGAGTAAAGTGTCCATTAAAACCATACGCGAGCATCGAATCCGCGAGTAAAATGTCCATGGTATCTAGGCGCGAACATTGAATCTACGAGTAAAGTGTCCATTAAAACCTGTACGCGAGCATCGAATCCGCGAGTAAAATGTACATGGTACCTAGGGCGAACATCGAATCCACGAGTAAAGTGTCCATTAAACCTATAGCGAGCATCGAATCCGCGAGTAAAATGTCCATGGTATCTAGGCGCGAACATTGAATCTACGAGTAAAGTGTCCATTAAAACCTGTACGGAGCATCGAATCCGCGAGTAAAAGTACATGGTACTAGTGCGAACATCAATCTACGAGTAAAGTGTCCATTAAAACCTGTACGCGAGCATCGAATCCGCGATAGAATGTCCATGGTATCTAGGCGCGAACATCGAATCTACGAGTAAAGTGTCCATTAAAACCTATACGCGAGCATCGAATCTACGAGTAAAGTGTCCATTAAAAACCTATACGCGAGCATCGAATTACGAGTAATAGTGTTCCATTAAAACCTATACGCGAACATCGAAATCTTCGAGTTAAAGTGTCCATTAAACCTATACGCGAGCATCGAATCCGCGAATAAAAGTCATGGTATCTAGGGTGCGACATCGAATCTACGAGTAAAGTGTCCATTAAAACCTATACGCAGCATCGAATCTACGAGTAAAGTGTCCATTAACTATACGCGAACATATCTTCGAGTAAAGTGTCCATTAAAACCTATACGCGAGCATCGAATCCGCGAGTAAAATGTAATGGTATCTAGGCGCGAACATCGAATCTACGAGTAAAGTGTCCATTAAAACTATATGGAGCATCGAATCCGCGAAATAAAATGTCCCTGGTATCTAGGCGCGAACATCGATCTACGAGTAAAGTGTCCATTAAAACCTATACGCGAGCATCGAATCCGCGAGTAAAATGTACATGGTACCTATACATGAGCATCGAATCCGCGAGTAAAGTGTCCTATACGCGAGCATCGATTCCGCGAGTAAAGTGTCCTATACGCGAGCATCGATTCCGCGAGTAAAACACTCAAGTAACAGTCTATGTAACAGTTTATAACAATCTATGTAACAATCTATTTAAACAGTCTCTGTAACAATCTATGTAACAGTCTATTAACAGTCTATTGTGAAACTCATCATGTAACAGTCTATGTAACAGTCTATGTAACAATCCATGTAACAATCCAGTAACAGCTATGTAAACAATCTATGTAACAATCTATGTAACAATCTATGTAACAGTCTATGTGGATCTAACTGTGTGCTGGGGGTGGATCTAGTGATTGCCCAATACAGCCTCACCTGAGATACACAACACCTATCTAGCAAAAAATCACACAGCGATTGCATTAAATAGGCAGTGATGGCCAATCAGATCCCCCAATCCACTAGCCAATTGGATAGGAAGAGTGACAAACCTACACAGAGGCAGAGATTCACATCATTTGGCGAGGGGCACAGTAAGTTAAGCTGGGAACACATGTTCAATCCTTCCTCCTGACGACCCCTCAAGACTTCCGACCGGTCAGCAAGGAAGAAGGATTGACGGTCGTGGCAAAGCCTGCTGTACCCGACAATAAGCCACTACTAAGCTTGAAGGGCACATAAGGACACGACAGTCGGCCGTGGTTTTCTGACACGTCTGATTGTGCGTTCATACCGATTCGGACAAATCAATGATTGGCATCTGGAAAGCCGGACCCCACAATAATTCGGACCCGACCAACCGGAATACTGAATAACTTTGATCGGGACGATTTATTGTATGAGGTATCACAGTTATGTGCTGAACTTCAGATTTGCCACGGTTTTAAAGGGTATGTCAGCCTAAAGAAAACTTTCCACAGGCTCGTGGATCAGCCGTACAGATGGATTTCTCAATGTTCTGGCGCTGAACAAAATGGGTTTTTTTTGTATTCCAACAGAATTCTTCATTGTAAAAAATTATTCTGTATTTTCCTGCTACATAATTATATAGACTTTATTTCCATGCCTAATGTACCCTCCTCGCATTGAGTGACCATCAGCTCACCGAGGGGGTGTTGATAGAAATGTTTTGTTTGTTGCAAACTCCGGCTATTAGAGGCTCGTCAGACCCATTTACAGAAACAACAAGAAAATCCCATGTTCACAGATGGTCCAGAAGTCCAACTCTGAGGTCACTGTATCCTATAGGCCGTGGAGAGAACGGTGACGGTCCCCTGTAATTACCAGAAAGCACAAAAAGTCTAAAGTTTAGATTGAACTTGTTTTATTTTATTACATGATGATTTTATTGTTAATACACAGAATGTGGAAGTGAGTAAGATGGACTAGAACTCGAACCCGAGTTTCGATATTTTTGACTTTCGATAAATATCGAATGTTCCACCATTCGATATATGCGAGTAAAATGCCTATTAACCTATACGTGAGCATCGAATCTACGAGTAAAGTGTCCATTAAAGTCTATACGCGAGCATCGAATCCGCAAGTAAAATGTCCTGGTATCTAGGCGCGAACATCGAATCCGCGAGTAACAGTGTCCATGGTATCTAGGCGCGAACATCGAACACGAGTAAAGTGCCATAAAAGCCTACTACGCGAACATCAAATCCGCAGTAAAGTGTCCATGGTATCTGAGCGCGAACATCGAATCTATGAGTAAAGTGTCCATTAAAACCTATACGCGAACATCAAATCCGTGAGTAAAGTGTCCATGGTATCTAGGCGCGAACATCGAATCTACGAGTAAAGTGTCCATTAAAACCTATACGTGAGCATCAAATCCGCGAGTAAAATGTCCATGGTTCTAGGCGTGAACATTGAATCCGCGAGTAAAGGTCCATTAAAGCCTATACGCGAGCATCGAATCCGCGAGTAAAATGTCCATGGTATCAGGCGCGAACATGGAATCCGCGAGAAAGGATCCATTAAAGCTTATACGTGAGCACGAATCCGCAAGTAAAATGTCCATGGTATCTAGGCACGAACATCGAATCTATGGTAAAGTGTCCATTAAAGCCTATACGCGAACATCAAATCCGCAAGTAAAATGTACATGGTATCTAGGCGCAAACATCGAATCTACGAGTAAAGTGTCCATTAAAGCCCTATCGCGAGCACGAATCCGCGAGTAAAATGTCCATGGTATCTAGGCGCAAACATCGAATCTACGAGTAAAGTGTCATTAAAGCCTTACGCGAGCATCGAATCCGCGAGTAAAATGTCCATGGTATTAGGCGCGAACATCGAACTACGAGTAAAGTGTCCATAAAGCCTATACGCGAGCATCGAATCCCGAGTAAAAGTCCATGGTATCTGAGGCGCAAACATCGAATCTACGAGTAAAGTGTCCATTTAAAGCCTATACGCGAGCATCGAATCCGCGAGTAAAATGTCCATGGTATCTAGGCGCAACACGAATCTACGAGTAAGTGTCCATTAAAGCTATACGCGAGCATCGAACGCGAGTAAAATGTCCATGGTATCTAGGCGCAAACATCGAATCTGCGAGTAAGTGTCCATAAAGCCTATACGCGAGCATCAAATCCACAAGTAAAATGTCCATGGTATCTAGGGCGCGAACACGAATCGCTAGTAAAGTGTACATTAAAGCCTATACGCGAGCATCGAATCCGTGAGTTAAAATGCCCATGGTATCTAGACGCGAACATCGAATCTGCCGAGGAAAGGTCCATTAAAATCTATACTCGAGCATCGAATCCGCGAGTAAAATGCCCAGGTATCTAGGCGCGAACATCGAATCCGCGAGTAAAGTGTCCATTAAAAATCTATACTCGAGCATCGAATCCGCGAGTAAAATGCCATGGCATCTAGGCGCGAACATCGAATCCGCGAGTAAAGTGTCCATTAAATCTATACTCGAGCATCGAATCCGTGAGTAAAATGCCCATGGTATCTAGACGCGAACATCGAATCTGCGAGTAAAGTGTCCATTAAAAATCTATACTCGAGCATCGAATCCGCGAGTAAAATGTCCATGGTATCTAGGCGCGAAAACATCGATCGAGCGTAAGTGTCCATTAAGCCTATACGCGAGCATCGAATCTATGGTAAAGTGTCCATTAAAACTATACTGAGCATCGAATCCGCGAGTAAAATGTCCATGGTATCTAGGCCCGCGAACATCGAATCTACGAGTAAGGTGGTCCATTAAAGGCCTATACGCGAACATCGAATCTACGAGTAAAGTGTCCATAAAGCCTTTACGCGAGCATCGAATCCGCAAGTAAAATGTCCATGGTATCTAGGGCGAACATCGAATCTGCGAGTAAAGTGTCCATTAAAGCCTATACGCGAGCATCAAAATCCACAAGTGAAAGTACATGGTATCTAGCGCGAACATCGAATCCGCGAGGAAAGGTCCATTAAAGCCTATACGCGAGCATCGAATCTATGAGTAAGTGTCCATTAAAACTATACTCGAGCATCGAATCCGCGAGTAAAATGTCCATGGTATCTAGGGCGAACACATCGAATCTACGAGTAAAGTGTCCATTAAAGCCTATACTCGGCATCGAATCCACAAGTAAAATGTACATGGTATCTAGGTGCAACATCGAATCTGCGTGTAAAGTGTCCATTAATGCCTCTAGCGAGCATCGAATCCACAAGTAAAATGTACATGGTATCTAGGCGCGAACATCGAATCTGCGAGTAAAGTGTCCATTAAAGCCTATACGCGAGCATCGAATCCGGGAGTAAAATGCCCATGGTATCTAGACGCGAACATCGAATCGCGAGTAAAGTGTCCATTAAAATCTATACTCGAGCATCGAATCCGCGAGTAAAATGCCCATGGTATCTAGGCGCGAACATCGAATCACGCGAGTAAAGTGTCCATTAAATTCTATACTCGAGCATCGAATCCGCGAGTTAAAATGCCCATGGTATCTAGGCGCGAACATCGAAATCCGCGAGTAAAGTGTCCATTAAAATTATACTCGAGCATTGAATCCGTGAGTAAAATGCCCATGGTATCTAGACGCGAACATCGAATCTGCGAGTAAAGTGTCCATTAAAATCTATACTCGAGCATCGAATCGCGAGTAAAATGCCCATGGTATCTAGGCGCGAACATCGAATTCCGCGAGTACCGTGTCCATTAAAGCCTATACGCGAGCATCGAATCTATGAGTAAAGTGTCCATTAAAACCTATACTCGAGCATCGAATCCGCGAGTAAAGTGTCCATTAAAGCCTATACGCGAGCATCGAATCTATGAGTAAAGTGTCCATTAAAACTATACTCGAGCATCGAATCCGCAGTAAAATGTCCATGGTATCTAGGCGCGAACATCGATCTACGAGTTAAAGTGTCCATTAAAGCCTATACGCGAACATCGAATCTACGAGTAAAGTGTCCATTAAAGCCTTTATGCGAGCATCGAATCCGCAAGTAAAATGTCCATGGTATCTAGGCGCGAACGTGAGCATCGAATCCGCAAGTAAAATGTCCATGGTATCTAGGCGCGAACATCGAATCTACGAGTAAAGTGTCCATTAAAGCCTATACGCGAGCATCGAATCCGCGAGTAAAATGTCCATGGTATCTAGGCGCGAACATCGAATCTACGAGTAAAGTGTCCATTAAATCCTATACGCGAGCATCGAATCCGCGAGTAAAGTGTCCATGGTATCTAGGCGCAAACATTGAATCTACGAGCAAAGTGTCCATTAAGCCTATACGCGAGCATCGAATCCGCGAGTAAAGTGTCCATGGTATCTAGGCGCAAACATTGAATCTACGAGCAAGTGTCCATTAAAGCCTATACGCGAGCATCGAATCCGCGAGTAAAGTGCCATGGTATATAGGCGCAAACATTGAATCTACGAGCAAAGTGTCCATTAAAACCTGAACGCGAGATCGAATCCGCCGAGTAAAGTGTCCATGGTATCTAGCGCAAACATTGAATCTACGAGCAAAGTGTCCATAAAGCCTATACGCGAGCATCGAATCCGCGAGTAAAGTGGTCCATGGTATCTAGGCGCGAACATTGAATCTACGAGTAAAGTGTCCATTAAAGCCTATACGCGAGCATCGAATCCGCGAGTAAAGTGTCCATGGTATCTAGGCGCGAACATGAATCTACGAGTAAAGTGTCCATAAAGCCTATACGCGAGCATCGAATCCGCGAGTAAAGTGTCCATGGTATCTAGGCGCGAACATTGAATCTACGAGTAAAGTGTCCATTAAAGCCTATACGCGAGCATCGAATCCGCGAGTAAAGTGTCCATGGTATCTAGGCGGAACTTGAATCTACGAGTAAAGTGTCCATTAAAACCTGTACGGAGCATCGAATCCGGAGTGAGAAAATGTCCATGGTATCTAGGTGCGAACATCGAATCTACGAGTAAAGTGTCCATTAAAACCTGTACTCGAGCATCGAATCCGCGAGTAAAATGTCCATGGTATCTAGGCGCGAACATTGAATCTACGAGTAAAGTGTCCATTAAAACGTACGCGAGCATCGAATCCGCGAGTAAAATGTCCATGGTATCTAGGCGCGAACATGAATCTACGAGTAAAGTGTCCATTAAAACCTGTACGCGAGCATCGATCCGCGAGTAAAATGTACATGGTACCTAGGTGCGAACATCGAATCCACGAGTAAAGTGTCCATTAAAGCCTATAGGCGAGCATCGAATCCGCGAGTAAAATGTCCATGGTATCTAGGCGCGAACATTGAATCTACGAGTAAAGTGTCCATTAAAACCTGTACGCGAGCATCGAATCCGCGAGTAAAAAAGTACATGGGTACCTAGGTGCGAACATCAAATCTACGAGTAAAGTGTCCATTAAAACCTGTACGCGAGCATCGAATCGCGCAATAGAATGTCCATGGTATCAGGCGCGAACATCGAATCTACGAGTAAAGTGTCCATTAAAACCTATAGCGAGCATCGAATTTACGAGTAAAGTGTCCATTAAAACCATACGCGAGCATCGAATTACGAGTAAAGTGTCCATTAAAACCTATACGCGAACATCGAATTCGAGTAAAGTGTCCATTAAACCTATACGCGAGCATCGAATCCGCGAATAAAATGTCCATGGTATCTAGGTGCGAACATCGAATCTACGAGTAAAGTGTCCATTAAAACCTATACGCAAGCATCGAATCTACGAGTAAAGTGTCCATTAAAACCTATACGCGAACATCGAATCTTCGAGTAAAGTGTCCATTAAAACCTATACGCGAGCATCGAATCCGCGAGTAAAATGTACATGGTATCTAGGCGCGAACATCGAATCTACGAGTAAGTGTCCATTAAAACTTATGCGAGCATCGAATCCGCGAATAAAATGTCCATGGTATCTAGGCGCGAACATCGATCTACGAGTAAAGTGTCAATTAAAACTATACGCGAGCATCGAATCTACGAGTAAGGTCCATTAAAACCTATACGCGAGCATCAATCTCGAGTAACGTGTCCATAAAACCTATAGCGAACATCGAATCTTCGAGTAAAGTGTCCATTAAACACTATCGCGAGCATCGAATCGCGAGTTAAAATGTACATGGTACCTATACATTACGCGAGCATCGATTCCGCGAGTAAAGTGTCCTATACGCGAGCATCGATTCCGCGAGTAAAGTGTCCTATAGGCGAGCATCGATTCCGCGAGTAAAGTGTCCTATACGCGAGCATCGAATCCGCGAGTAAAGTGTCCTATACGCGAGCATCGATTCCGCGAGTAAAACACTCAAGTAACAGTCTATGTTAACAGTTTATAACAATCTATGTAAAATCTATTTAAACAGTCTAGTGTAACAATCTATGTAACAGTCTATGTTTTAACCAGTCTATTGTGAAACTCATGAACAGTACTAGTTGTAACAGTCTATGTAAACAATCCATGTAAACAATCCAGGTACAGTCTATGTAACAATAAGCTATGTACAATCTAGTACAATCTATTTGTAACAGTCTATGTAGGATCTAAACTGTGTGCTGGGGGGGTGTGATCTAGTGATTGCCAATACAGCCTCACCGAGATTAAACAAACACCTATCTAGCAAAAAATCCACAGACCGATTGCATTAAATAGGAGTGAATGGCCAATTCAGATCCCCCAGTCCACTAGCCAATGGATAGGAAGAGTGACAAACCTACACAGAGGCAGAGATTCACATTCATGTATGAGACAGTGGCCACAGTAAGTAAGTTAGCCTGGGAACACATGTCTCAATCCTTCTCCTGACGACAATCCCCTCAAGACTTCCGACCGGTCAGCAAGGAAGAAGGATTGACGGTCGTGGGCAAAGCCTGCTGTACCCGGACAAATAAGACACTACGTAAGCTGAGGCAATAGGACGCGACAGTCGGCGTGGGGTTTTCTGACACGTCTGATTGTGCGTTCATACCGATTACGGACAAAATAATGATTGGCATTCTGGAAAAGCCGGACCCCACAATAATGTCGGCCCGACCAACCGGAAATACTGAAAACTACCCCCCCTTGATCGGGACGATTTTTGTATGATGGTATCACGAGTTATGTGCTGAACTTCAGATTTGCCACGGTTTTAAGGGTATGTCAGCCTAAAGAAACTTTCCACAGGCTCGTGGATCAGCCGTACAGATGGATTTCTCAATGTTCTGGCGCTGAACAAAATGGGTTTTTTTTGTATTCCAACAGAATTCTTCATTTTGTAAAGAAATTATTCTGTATTTTCCTGCTACATAATTATATAGACTTTATTTCCATGCCTAATGTACCCTCCTCGCACGTTGAGTGACCATCAGCTCACCGAGGGGGTGTTATAGAAATGTTTTGTTGTTGCAAAACTCCGGCTATTAGAGGCTCGTCAGACCCATTTACAGAAACAACAAGAAAATCCCATGTTCACAGAGGGTCCAGAAAGTCCAACTCTGAGGTCACTGTATCCTATAGGGCCGTGGAGAGGGGGAAGGTGGACGGATTCCCCTGTAATTACCAGAAAGCACAAAAAGTCTAAATTTAGATTGAACTTGTTTTATTGTTTATTACAATGATGATTTTATTGTTAATACACAGAATGTGGAAGTGAGTAAGATGGACTAGAACTCGAACCCGAGTTTCGATATTTTTGACTTCGATAAATATCGAATGTTCCACCATTCGAATATGCGAGTAAAATGCCTATATACCTATACGTGAGCATCGAATCTACGAGTAAAGTGTCCATTAAAGTCTATACGCGAGCATCGAATCCGCAAGTAAAATGTCCATGGTATCTAGGCGCGAACATCGAATCCGGAGTAACAGTGTCCATGGTATCTAGGCGGAAACATCGAATCTACGAGTAAAGTGCCATAAAAGCCTACTACGCGAACATCAAATCCGCAGTAAAGTGTCCATGGTATCTGAGCGCGAACATCGAATCTATGAGTAAAGTGTCCATTAAAACCTATACGCGAACATCAAATCCGTGAGTAAAGTGTCCATGGTATCTAGGCGGAACATCGAATCTACGAGTAAAGTGTCCATTAAAACCTATACGTGAGCATCAAATCCGCGAGTAAAAGTCCATGGTATCTAGGCGTGAACATTGAATCCGCGAGTAAAGGTCCATTAAAGCCTATACGCGAGCATCGAATCCGCGAGTAAAATGTCCATGGTAATCAGGCGCGAACATGGAATCCGCGAGTAAAGGATCCATTAAAGCTATACGTGAGCATGCGAATCCGCAAGTAAAATGTCCATGTATCTTAGGCACGAACATCGAATCTATGAGTAAAGTGTCCATTAAAGCCTATACGCGAACATCAAATCGCGCAAGTAAAATGACATGGTATCTAGGCGCAAACATCGAATTACGAGTAAAGTGTCCCATTAAAGCCTATCGCGAGCACGAATCCGCGAGTAAAATGTCCATGGTATCTAGGCGCAAACATCGAATCTACGAGTAAGTGTCATTAAAGCCTATACGCGAGCATCGAATCCGCGAGTAAAATGTCCATGGTATTAGGCGCGAACATCGAATCTACGAGTAAAGGTCCATTAAAAGCCTATACGCGAGCATCGAATCCCGAGTAAAAGTCCATGGTATCTGAGGCGCAAACATCGAATCTACGATAAAGTGTCCATTTAAAGCCTATACGCGAGCATCGAATCCGCGAGTAAAATGTCCATGGTATCTAGGCGCAAAACATCGAATCTACGAGTAAGTGTCCATTAAAGCCTATACGCGAGCATCGAACGCGAGTAAAATGTCCATGGTATCTAGGCGCAAACATCGAATCTGCGAGTAAGTGTCCATTAAAGCCTATACGCGAGCATCAAATCCACAAGTAAAATGTCCAATGGCTCTAGGGCGCGAACATGAATCGCTAGTAAAGTGTACATTAAAGCCTATACGCGAGCATCGAATCCGTGAGTTAAAATGCCCATGGTATCTAGACGCGAACATCGAATCTGCGAGGAAAGCCATTAAAATCTATACTCGAGCATCGAATCGCGAGTAAAATGCCCATGGTATCTAGGCGCGAACATCGGAATCCGCGAGTAAAGTGTCCATTAAAAATCTATACCGAGCATCGAATCCGCGAGTAAAATGCCATGGCATCTAGGCGCGAACATCGAATCCGCGAGTAAAGTGTCCATTAAAATCTATACTCGAGCATCGAATCCGTTGAGTAAAATGACCATGGTATCTAGACGCGAACATCGAATCTGCGAGTAAAGTGTCCATTAAAAATCTATACTCGAGCATCGAATCCGCGAGTAAAATGTCCATGGTATCTAGGCGCGAAAACATCGATGAGCGTAAGTGTCCATTAAGCCATACGCGAGCATCGAATCTATGCGTAAAGTGTCCATTAAAACTATACTCGAGCATCGAATCCGCGAGTAAAATGTCCATGGTATCTAGGCCCGGAAACATCGAATCTAGAGTAAAGGTGGTCCATTAAAGGCCTATACGCGAACATCGAATCTACGGAGTAAAGTGTCCATTAAAGCCTTTACGCGAGCATCGAATCCGCAAGTAAAATGTCCATGGTATCTAGGCAGCGAACATCGAATCTGGCGATGTAAAGTGTCCATTAAAGCCTATACGCGAGCATCAAAATCCACAAGTGAAATGTACATGGTATCTAGGCGCGGAACATCGAATCCGCGAGGAAGGTCCATTAAAGCCTATACCGCGAGCATCGAATCTATGAGTAAAGTGTCCATTAAAACTATACTCGAGCATCGAATCCGCGAGTAAAATGTCCATGGTATCTAGGCGCGAACACATCGAATCTACGAGTAAAGTGTCCATTAAAGCCTATACCGAGCATCGAATCCACAAGTAAAATGTACATGGTATCTAGGTGCGAACATCGAATCTGCGTGTAAAGTGTCCATTAATGCCTACTAGCGAGCATCGAATCCACAAGTAAAATGTACATGGTATCTAGGCGCGAACATCGAATCTGCGAGTAAAGTGTCCATTAAAGCCTATACGCGAGCATCGAATCCGTGGAGTAAAATGCCCATGGTATCTAGACCGCGAACATCGAATTCGCGAGTAAAGTGTCCATAAAATCTATACTCGAGCATCGAATCCGCGGAGTAAAATGCCCATGGTATCTAGGCGCGAACATCGAATCACGCGAGTAAAGTGTCCATTAAATCTATACTCGAGCATCGAATCCGCGAGTTAAATGCCCATGGTATCTAGGCGCGAACATCGAAATCCGCGATGAAAGTGTCCATTAAAATTATACTCGAGCATTGAATCCGTGAGTAAAATGCCCATGGTATCTAGACGCGAACATCGAATCTGCGAGTAAAGTGTCCATTAAAATCTATACTCGAGCATCGAATCCGCGAGTAAAATGCCCATGGTATCTAGGCGCGAAACATCGAATTCCGCGAGTACCGTGTCCATTAAAGCCTATACGCGAGCATCGAATCTATGAGTAAAGTGTCCATTAAAACCTATACTCGAGCATCGAATCCGCGAGTAAAGGTATTAAGCCTATACGCGAGCATCGAATCTATGAGTAAAGTGTCCATTAAAACTATACTCGAGCATCGAATCCGAGTAAAATGTCCATGGTATCTAGGCGCGAACATCGAATCTACGAGTTAAAGTGTCCATTAAAGCCTATACCGAACATCGAATCTACGAGTAAAGTGTCCATAAGCCTTAGCGAGCATCGAATCCGCAAGTAAAATGTCCATGGTATCTAGGCCGCGACGTGAGCATCGAATCCGCAAGTAAAATGTCATGGTATCTAGGCGCGAACATCGAATCTACGAGTAAAGTGTCATTAAAGCCTATACGCGAGCATCGAATCCGCGAGTTAAAATGTCCATGGTATCTAGGCGCGAACATCGAATATACGAGTAAAGTGTCCATTAAATCCTATACGCGAGCATCGAATCCGCGAGTAAAGTGTCCATGGATCTAGGAGCAAACATTGAATTACGAGCAAAGTGTCCATTAAAGCCTATACGCGAGCATCGAATCCGCGAGTAAAGTGTCCATGGTATCTAGGCGCAAACATTGAATCTACGAGCAAGTGTCCATTAAAGCCTATACGCGAGCATCGAATCCGCGAGTAAAGTGCCATGGTAATAGGCGCAAACATTGAATCTACGAGCAAAGTGTCCATTAAAACCTGAACGCGAGCATCGAATCCGCGAGTAAAGTGTCCATGGTATCTAGGCGCAAACATTGAATCTACGAGCAAAGTGTCCATTAAAGCCTATACGCGAGCATCGAATCCGCGAGTAAAGTGTCCATGGTATCTAGGCGCGAACATTGAATCTACGAGTAAAGTGTCCATTAAAGCCTATACGCGAGCATCGAATCCGCGAGTAAAGTGTCCATGGTATCTAGGCGCGAACATGAATCTACGAGTAAGTGTCCATAAAGCCTATACGCGAGCATCGAATCCGCGAGTAAAGTGTCCATGGTATCTAGGCGCGAACATTGAATCTACGAGTAAAGTTGTCATTAAAGCCTATACGCGAGCATCGAATCCGCGAGTAAAGTGTCCATGGTATCTAGGCGCGAACTTGAATCTACGAGTAAAGTGTCCATTAAAACCTGTACGCGAGCATCGAATCCGGAGTGAGAAAATGTCCATGGTATCTAGGTGCGAACATCGAATCTACGAGTAAAGTGTCCATTAAAACCTGTACGCGAGCATCGAATCCGCGAGTAAAATGTCCATGGTATCTAGGCGCGAACATTGAATCTACGAGTAAAGTGTCCATTAAAACTGTACGCGAGCACGAATCCGCGAGTAAAATGTCCATGGTATCTAGGCGCGAACATTGAATCTACGAGTAAAGTGTCCATTAAAACCTGTACGCGAGCATCGAATCCGCGAGTAAAATGTACATGGTACCTAGGTGCGAACATCGAATCCACGAGTAAAGTGTCCATTAAAGCCTATAGGCGAGCATCGAATCCGCGAGTAAAATGTCCATGGTATCTAGGCGCGAACATTGAATCTACGAGTAAAGTGTCCATTAAAACCTGGTACGCGAGCATCGAATCCGCGAGTAAAAAAGTACATGGTACCTAGGTGCGAACATCAAATCTACGAGTAAAGTGTCCATTAAAACCTGTACGCGAGCATCGAATCCGCGCAATAGAATGTCCATGGTATCAGGCGCGAACATCGAATCTACGAGTAAAGTGTCCATTAAAACCTATAGCGAGCATCGAATCTTACGAGTAAAGTGTCCATTAAAACCATACGCGAGCATCGAATTACGAGTAAAGTGTCCATTAAAACCTATACGCGAACATCGAACTTCGAGTAAAGTGTCCATTAAAACCTATACGCGAGCATCGAATCCGCGAATAAAATGTCCATGGTATCTAGGTGCGAACATCGAACTACGAGTAAAGTGTCCATTAAAACACTATACGCAAGCATCGAATCTACGAGTAAAGTGTCCATTAAAACCTATACGCGAACATCGAATCTTCGAGATAAAGTGTCCATTAAAACCTATACGCGAGCATCGAATCCGCGAGTAAAATGTACATGGTATCTAGGCGCGAACATCGAATCTACGAGTAAAGTGTCCATTAAAACTTATGCGAGCATCGAATCCGCGAATAAAAGTCCATGGTATCTAGGCGCGAACATCGATCTACAGTAAAGTGTCAATTAAAACTATACGCGAGCATCGAATCTACGAGTAAGGTCATTAAAACCTATACGCGAGCATCAATCTCGAGTAACGTGTCCATAAAACCTATACGCGAACATCGAATCTTCGAGTAAAGGTCCATTAAAACTATCGAGCATCGATCGCGAGTAAAATGTACATGGTACCTATACATGAGCATCGAATCCGCGAGTAAAGTGTCCTATACGCGAGCATCGATTCCGCGAGTAAAGTGTCCTATACGCGAGCATCGATTCCGCGAGTAAAGTGTCCTATAGCGAGCATCGATTCCGCAGAGTAAAGTTCCTATACGCGAGCATCGAATTCCGCGAGTAAAGTGTCCTATCGCGAGCACATCAGCGAGTAAAGTTCCTATACGAGCATCAAATCCCGAGTAAAGTGTCCTATACGCGAGCATCGGTTCCGCGAGTAAAGTGTCCTATACGCGAGCATCGGTTCCGCGAGTAAAGTGTCCTATACGCGAACATCAAATCCACGAGTAAAGTGTCCTATTTGCGAGCATCGGTTCCGCGAGTAAAGTGTCCTATACGCGAGCTCCACGAGTAAAATGTACATGATACCTAGACGTGAACATGTTCCCCAGACCATTTCCCAGGTCCCACAGCCATTTACATTAAGTTACCATTGATATTTAATTTGTATTTCATTAGAAGTTTTTGAACTATTTGACTCCCATTGACTTTAATGGGTCCGTTTTCGAACTTTCTATATAGAACTTTCGAAAGTTCGTCCATCTCTAATAGTGAGCACTTTACTCATATTGTAGTTATTGGAGTATTCCCCTATATCTCCAGTTCTCATCCCATTCCCAACCACTTTTTATCCCTTTATCATCCTGGGAAATATCTGTAATATTTATCCCTCCATCTACATCATGGATCCCCTAACCAGGGATCCCACCAGCCATTACAAGAAAAGGGTCATAGACTGACTACAACAGCTTCAAAAGGATAAAGCCATTGACCGAGCAATGTATCATCATCTCTACCCTGGTGAGGCACATCCATGTATATATGGACTCCCAAAGATACACAAGGAAGGGGCCCCACTAAGACCTATAGTCAGCAGCATCAACTCTGTAACATACAAGGTGGCAAAATACCTAGCCAACATCTTAGGACCATTGGTGGGAAGTTCTAAGCATCACATCCAGAACTCTCAGGATTTCACCAACAAGATTGAAGATATAGTACTCGGTGCAGAAGAAACTATGGTGTCCTATGATGTGACATCTCTCTTCACCTGTATACCCACCAAGGAGGCTGTTGACATGGTGAGAAAACGGCAGTGACAAGTCAACACCTTTACCAGCAGAACTGATCTCAACCCAGAACAGGTATGTTCCTTGTTGGACTTGTGCCTGAATACCATCTATTTCAAATATAAGGATACGTTCTACAAGCAAATATATGGATGTGCTATGGGATCTCCAGTTTCACCTATTGTGGCCAACCTTTACATGGAGGAGGTAGAAACACAGGCGCTTAATACCTTTAAGGGCATAGCACCCAGCCACTGGTTCAGATATGTGGATGACACCTGGGTTAAAATCCACCAGAAGGAAGTACAAGCTTTCACAGAACACATTAATGCGGTAGACCAAACATCAAATGTACAAGGGAAGATACAAAACAACACACTGGCTTTCTTGGACTGCTTGGTAGAAGTCAGGGAGAATGGTAAACTGGAAGTAGAGGTTTACAGATCACAAGCTGGGGGTCTTTAGAACCCTAAAACCCCACACAGAGAGCATCCTCACTATCACAGAGGCAAAGGCTAAGGGTACCGCAGTTCTAAACCGGGCTTAGTAAAATGGTTTTAAAGCAAGAGGGTTGCAGTAGACAGAAGGGATCAGAAAGGAGGGAGGGCTCCCCCTGCGCATGGCACAGTCCTTATTGAGATAAAGAAAGCAGCAGGGACCAGATGGCTCACTGACAGCTCCTACTGTTCACTTTCCTGGACTTTGGACAAGCACTGCAGGAGAACCATTAGGAGCAGAGATGTAAGGTAAGGGTTTTTGAACACTGCACCAGTAGTGGGTTTGTAATGGTAATTTTTCAACATGTACATGACAAAGATACTTATGTATTAGCAAATGTATTCTTATTCGCTCTTTTACTTGACATATAAAAAGCCTCACGGTCTCTTTCTCTCGCTCTCTCTCTCTAATAGTGACAATTGTTACTGTTGGTCAGAGGAAGCTGCTTGCAAGCAGGGGTGCCTCTCTCATATTCAGCATTTTGCTCATTTTGCCTCATTAGAGAGACACCCCTGCTTGCAAGTAGCAAGTATATTGTATGCACAATAAAGGTGTTCTATCTTTCATCAGATTGTTTTCTTCCAAGTCTTATTACAGGGTTAAATTTCAATTTTGGGGGTGGACATGCCCTTTAAAAAAAGTTTGCCTTAAACTCCCCACCCCCCCCCCGTCCCAGAAACTGCTGAATAATATCACTTGCCAAGTAATTATTTACCAGAGATCTGAAATTTAGTAAAGTCAACCCCTCCCAGCCATTTCTAGCCCTGCCTCCTCCTTCAGCCACTGGTATACACATGCTCAGTGACTCACCAAGGTTGAAATGCAGGAGGTGCAGGGGAGGGGGGTAAATGTTTAATTACTAACAGGTATATCATTTCCGTTAGCACTAAAAATGCGTTTTAGCCTAAACTTCCCTTTTGACTAAGGAGACATCCCTCTGAGACACGGGGTTTACTGAAAACCTGCAAAATCATCTCTCAACCTGGGGATATTTTCTAGTAAAACGAACCCTTTAAGGAGGAGATGCAGTGATGTCCCCATGTCCCTTTGGCCCTTCCCTTCGATCAGCATGGGGCCACCCGAAAAGTGCTGCTTAATTCTGCCACCCCGCCCACTGGCTTGTTCTAAAAGCTTTCACGGGCAGCTTTAATTCTTGGCATCGCAGCGGTGACCAAGTCGAGTACTGGCAGTTACTCAGATTTTTATTGATCCGCCTCTCCTTCAGGACTGTGAATTACAGACAATTGTAAACACGGAATCGGAGACCGGTCAACATGCGCTTAATTCCAGGCACTGCGGACGCCACTGCCCGTGATAATTACGGGAGCGATTGGGGCAATATGGCGGTTAAAGGAAATCTTAACACGACACAGCGTATTAGAATTCCATGTGTACGCAGATTAGGGCGAATAGTTAATATGCAGGGTTATCCATTAAAAGTTCTTATCGTTAAAAATGGTGCTAATTTGGCCCCAACCAATCAGATGTTAGCTTTCAAATGTTAAATAAGATCTGATTGGTTGGGGCCAAATTAGCACCATTTTTAATGATAAGAACTTTTATTGAATAACCCCATTCATGCGAAAATAGCAGAATGGACTTAATACACATGCTAACATTGCATTGAAAGATGAACTTCCCCTTTAATAAGTATGAGCTTGCAAGCGTGAGGTTATAAAGCGTGATGGAGACGTTTCCTGTGAGATAAAGGAAACAGACTGTGGGCACAGAGACGTCTGGAAGCCACAGACAGGAGGTTTGACTTCTAATAACCCCTTGTTACAGCTTCACCCATTATGTTCAAACAGCACAGACATCTAACCCAGCAATGCACATACATCAATTCACACTGCATACATCCAGTATCGCATGGCTTGTTCATATGCTGGATTATTACTTATAGGGTCCTAGGTGTATGTTATATAGACAGTGATTGTTATGGGCCCTAGGTGTATGTTATATAGACAGTGATTGTTATGGACAGTGATTGTTATGGTCCCTAGGTGTATGTTATATAGACAGTGATTGTTATGGACCCTAGGTGTATATTATATAGACAGTGATTGTAATGGACCCTCGGTGGATATTAAATAGTGATTTCAGCATAAATACATATATTTTTAAGAATAAAGGGGACTTTCCTAATCCGCCCAGTAGAGACATCTTGGACATAAAATAATACTTTTATCCTTTTATAAATCACTGACTGGGCAGATTATTAGTAGAGAATTGCACCATTGGCCATTGATGAAAATGAAGACATCTTGGATATAAAATGATAATTTTATTGGCTAACTAAAATGAATGATAATGAAAGCTTTCAAAATATAAACAGGCTGATTTACCCAGAGCAATGATACGATGTAGACTCGCACTTCAATGTGAAATGGTGGGTTTATTATAAGCCAAACATCAACAGTAACAACGTTTTGAGGGTACAACCCCCTTCATCAGATGATGAGTGCGCAAAACCATGTGAGCTTAAATAGCCTAGTGCCAACCAGGACACCACCCCTTCCTGGTTGTATCCCACGTAAAATTACAATACAATATAGATGAATACGCATGTATATGTATTATAATACTAGTGAGTACCCAGAGCGATAACTGTAAACCCAAGTCCTTCACCATAGAGCCATGAATCTGTAGTTTGCACTGATGAGATCTAACAAGAAACACGTCATGTCTGCAGGTTAGATGATTGGCTCTATATATTAAGCTGTATTGCATGTTATTAGCCAGCGGTTCTGGACACATGCATAAGCTAAGGGACATAAAGGAGTGTTTTGCATATCTCCGCCCCTTACTCTGGGGAATATGGGAGTAAGAAATTACTTTCTGTTTCTTAGATTTTATGGGCAATGCTATTCATATAGCATGAGACTGTTATAAGAAGGTTTTTCTCCATTATTACCCAGCTTTAATCAGACCAAATTCCTCTAAACCTTCCAAATCCATAAATATGCCATTTATACCAGACCCTATATTGACACTAGAGGTGAAGTGTGTCTGACCTTTTGTTTAACCCTTGCTAAATATTCACTGTTTTATTTATGGCAGCCATTGCCAGGCATGGGGGCAAAAGATAACATATGTGTGATGTCAGAAAGTCTTTATTCCCGTATGTATAAAATAGAGTGCTTCACAAGATTCAGTATTGCATCATGGCTGAGGAAGAAGCCTAAAACTTCCACCAGGCGAATCGCCAAACTTCCCCGGACCGAGCACATACACTCGCGTGACTATCGGCTGTTTCGGCTGTTCGTCGCGGGTGTTTGACGGGCTTGGGGGAAGCGATTGGGGCTTGGCGCTTGGGTGAACATCACCAGGTGTGTACGAACCTTAAAGGCAGGCATACACAGCATCGATATTTCGATCAATTCGATTTAATTGATTGGATTATCGAAGACCCTTTTCCTGGTTTTCAATAGGCCAATCGGCAATATCGATCGGTCTATCGAAAAAAAAAAACTTCCCATCTACCAGAAGCAGACCTTCCGTAGTTTGCAAGCTGAAATCTATGGAAGAGTGTTGGTGCAAGGTGGGGATATTTGATTGGTTCTTCCTATAGGATTTACGATAGTTTTGAATCTGATCTGAAGAATATAGGACCATGTGTTTTAACTTTAAGGGCTTCCAAAGCCCTTTCAATCATTTTAGTTAGCCAATAAAAGGTTAAAAGATGTCTACACTTTCATCAATTGCTAACACGATACAATTCTCTACTAATAATCTGTCCAGTCAGTGATTTATCTTTGTGTATGAATAAATGCTTCCAGAGTACTGGGTTTTTCTGTTTGCAGGACCCCTAATAGTGTCCGTTATTGTTTCAGACACTGGGTGGATTCAGTTGCTCAGTAGAAATCTGAACATCTTGACCCATCTAACAGCCAATCAGAAGAAACTGATGTTAGGAACATTCCAAGGTAGTGTTGCATCCTGGGAAGAAGGACAGAACCTGAAATGGCAGCTCACTAATGACCCCAGCAAAGCATAGCAATGGGTATGAATTTATCTAATATTTTAAAGGGTAACCGTGGTAAGAAAATGACTGTAGGTAAATTGACAGAATTTCCTTTCCTGAGTATTTTTGCAATTTACTCTCATGATTTTTTTTACATAGTTTTGAAGATATTTACATTTTTATGTGTTTTTATCACCAGATCCCCTGCACTTCCTGCTCTGAAACCATGTGACAATCCAGTGTCTCCTCCTCTTCCATTAAAAAAAAAATAAAAAGACAATAAAAACTGCTTTTAGTTGTTCAACTAAAAGCAGTTTTTATTGTGCATCTTAAGAGTTAACAGCAGATCTATTTGTATCAACTAATTAGCTAATATGTTACACACTGTTTGGGAAACATATACAATGTAACAAAGTCAGTTCCCTTGTGTGAACAGCAGAGGGGAGAATACCTATGCATTTTAGTATAAATAGATGTAACGGATATGACATGCTGTAGCCTATGAGTAAGAGCGTTCAGTATCGCTCGAAACGCGTCAGGCAAGTTACTGATTTTGTGATAGATTTTAAATGCTATAATAAAGTTTAAAGTTTTTAACCTGGTGACCAAGAAAATTTCTTGCCGGATCGAGGAGTGCGGACCAGTAGCCCACCCACGGAGGACAGAGAATTTTGCTAATTATACGGACCGAGCGAAGGGTCCGGGGCAGTCCAGCACCCGGACCACCAAGTCATATGGATGAGTCCTGATTTACGGGAGATGTCTGTATTGTGATTTTGGTTATAGACGCTGAAACAAATAGAACATATGGCGGCAGCACTAATCAAAGGGTTAAGAAGGAACTAGCGCTAGATCTGGGGTCGAGTAAACCCAGATCTCCCCTTCACCATAAGTAAGCTAATTAAGTAATTCGTATACAAAGCATATGTGCAACAAAGTAAATGTTATAAAGCGTTTAACATACCAAAAAATAAGGATCACCAGAATCTGGGACTGTATACAACTTATTAAATTTGTTTAAGTATTCAAAGGTACTGAACAGAAGTAGACTGTTTTAAGGGGATTTTAAGCCATTTCAAATCTAAATTTACACCTTTGGGAAATAAATGTATAAAGAATATGTCTGCACCCATATGGCTGAATACTAATGTAAAGAGGGAAATGGAAAGGAAGAAAAGGACATTTAAAACCTTTAAGTCAGAGGGAACAGAAAGGGCCTTTAGGGATTATAAAAACTGTAACAAGGAGTGTAAGAAAGCAATCAAACTAGCTAAAATTAATAATAAAGTTAGGATAGCTGAACAAAGCAACCCTAACCCTAAACAATTTTTCAAGTATATTCATAGTAAGAAGATGAAGACTGTGAATTGGCACCATTAATTAATGGGGATAAGTTAGTTACGGAGGATGTCTTTGAACACTTTTTCCCTCTGTATACACTATAGAAGATCCAAGTAGAGATATCATAGAGTATAGTAGCAATAATGGTATAAAAGATTTAAGTGCACTTTGGTTAACTGAGGATATGGTACAGAAAGAACTAAATAAGGTTAATATTAATAAATCTCCTGGATCGGATAAAATACATCCTCGGGTACTTAGGGAGCTAAGTTCAGTTTTATCTAGGCCATTGTTTCTTATTTTTGCAGATTCCCTCATGTCCAGTGGTGTGCCTCTGAATTGGAAAAAGGCTGATGTTATTCCAATATTCAAAAAGGGTAGTTGTTCACAGCCGGGTAATTACAGGCCTGTAAGTTTAACTTCAGTGGTGGGGAAGATCCTGGAAAGTTTAATAAGGGAACATGTTCTAGAGTATGTTTCAAGGACTGACATTATAAGTAGTAACCAGTATGGATTTAGGAGGAATAGATCTTGTCAAACTAACTTGCTTGGCTTTTATGAGGAAGTAAGTAGAAATTTAGACTCTGACATAGCAGTAGATGTAGTTTACTTGGGTTTTGCAAAGGCTTTTGATACAGTCCCCCATAGGCGACTAATGAATAAGCTAAGGTCTGGTGGTCTGGGGAGTCACATTTGTACATGGATAGAAAATTGGTTAATGAATAGGATGCAGAGAGTAGTTGTTAATGGGGCTTCATCATTATGGACTAAAGTGCTAAGTGAGGGCCACAGGGTTCTGTGTTGGGGCCGCTTCTATTAAATCTATTTATTAATGATTTGGAAGTGGGTATTGTCAGCAAGGTTTCTGTGTTTGCTGACGACACAAAACTTTGTCCACCATTAAAAACAGAGGATGTGCAATCGTTGCAGGGGGATCTAGATAGATTGTCACATTGGGCTGCTAAGTGGCAGATGAGATTCAATGTTGATAAATGGAAGGTGATGCATTTTGGACTTAAAAATCCTTGTGCTGCTTATACTATAAATGGTTCTGTGTTAAGTGAATCCCTTTCTCCCTCTTTACAAAGCATTGGTAAGGCAATTTTGGAATCCTGTGTACAAAAAGGACATCTTTGAAATGGAAAGGGTTCAGAGAAGGGCAACTAAATTAATAAGGGGATTGGGGGAGCTTGAATATGAAGAGAGACTGGAAGAGTTAAAATTATGTACGCTGGAGAAAAGGCGCTTGCGTGGGGATATGATTACTGTGTATAAATACATTAACGGGCCACTATCTGGGGCATTGCTCACCAATAGAACATGTCAGAGGACACGTGGACATCCCTTAAGACCTGAAGAAAAAAGGTTTAGGCTTCAAGTTGGGAAAGGGTTTTTCACTGTGAGAACGGTAAAGCTATGGAACTGTCTTCCAGTGGACGTTGTTATGGCAGGTTCATTGGTCAGTTTAATAAAAAGCTGGATGAGTTTCTACAAACAAGGAATGTTACAAGTTACTGGTATTGATACATAAAGTAGAGTTGGTCCAGGGAAATTTCCGATTGCCACTTGGAGTCAGGAAGGAATTTCCCCTATCATAATTCTGGTGGTTTTTTTTTGCCTTCCTCTGGATTAACAGTTAGGCAGGAAATGTGGATATTGCTTAGTAGGTTGGATGTATGTCTTTATTCAACCTCAAATACTATACTATTCTATTAGCATTAATAAAGGAATGACATCTTAAAAGGAATCACATTAATAAAAGAATCACATTTATAAATGAATCGCATTTATAAAGGAATCGCATTAAAAAAGAAATTGCATTAATAAAGGAATCGCATTAATAAAAGAATCACATTTATAAAGGAATCGCATTAATAAAGGAATCGCATTAATAAAAGAATCGCATTTATAAAGGAATCGCATTAATAAAAGAATCACATTTATAAAGGAATTGCATTAATAAAGGAATCACATTAATAAAAGAATCACATTTATAAAGGAATCACATTTATAAAGGAATTGCATTAATAAAGGAATAACATTAATAAAAGAATCGCATTTATAAAGGAATCGCATTAATAAAAGAATCTCATTTATAAAGGAATCGCATTAATAAAAGAATCTCATTTATAAAGGAATCGCATTAATAAAAGAATCACATTTATAAAGGAATCGCATTAATAAAAGAATCTCATTTATAAAGGAATCGCATTAATAAAAGAATTGCATTTATAAAGGAATCGCATTAATAAAAGAATCGCATTAATAAAGGAATCGCATTAAAAAAAGAATCGAATTAATAATAGAATCGCATTTATAAAGGAATTGCATTAAAAAATTAATCACATTTATAAAGGAATCACATTAATAAAGGAATCGCATTAATAAAGGAATCGCATTAATAAAAGAATCGCATTTATAAAGGAATTGCATTAAAAAATTCATTGCATTTATAAAGGAATCACATTTATAAAGGAATCGCATTTATAAAGGATTCGCATTAATAAAGGAATCGCATTTATAAAGGAATCGCATTTAAAAAGAAATCACTTTAGTAAAGTAAATTAAATTTCAATCAATAGTCAATCATTTTATCTAAAAAGTTGATCAAAATGAAAAACCATCTAAGACAAATTGGCCCACGTATGGAAACCTTAAAGGGACACTATACTGAAAAAATTACTTTGCCTCATCTTAATCTATAATTGAATACATGTAAGTATCACTTACTCTGATTTGCGTGTGTTGCTGCATGCCTTCAATCCAGCACACATTTTGTTTAGGAGCAGAATCCCCCCTCCCTCTTTTAACCACTCCCACTTCCATCTGACCTGACTTTTTTCCTACAAACCAACTGTCAAGCCTGCACACAGCATACAGCATTCCAACTGTCAAACTCTGTCACCATTCCAGCTACGGTAAAACGACTCACAGAAGAATATTTAAGTGCTAAGAAATTGATTGACAACTGAAATATAAGAAGTTTTAGATTGGATATCTAAAGAAATAGGGGGCAGATCAACAAAAAAACGATACAGTGGTGGTTGGGAAGAATTATAATTTCCAGTTAATTTAAAATAACCTATTTTTCGGTATAGATGCCCTTTAACCTTCCAGACTAATCGCATCTTTACCTCCTGTTCTAAAATCCACGCATTAAAGGAACAGTTCACTATTTCAGTCAACTATTTCTTTAACCCCATATCCACCAATTAGAGGCTTCCTTTCATTTTACAACCTGCAGTAAATTAGAAATATCAAGCAAATGATCGGCTACCCAGTGGTTGTTAGAGAAATGTCAGGACCCTATTTGCAAACTATAAGACTAGGATTATATCGATCGTATTGGGGCTCCTCATATTCAAGGTTTTCAGAGCCTCAGATTTGTGACTGACAGCTGGTAACTGAAGGAAGCAGGACATAAAGATGAATTTTAGGGTAGACTTACATCTCTCATATTTCGAACTATTTTACTTCAAGGCTGGGAACCGCTGTGATCGGGAACCGGGCAATTAATCAGAATTTACCATCACGTCTGATCCAGATAAACGAATGATCAAGGTTGGTTGCCCCAAAATTATCTGCTGTTGTGTACCCGGCCTAAGGGGTAATTTACCGAAATCCAGTCTTTCATTTGAGGGTTGGTCTTGCCCTTTAATAAAAGTTTGTTAAAACCAAAGAGGTTTTTCCAGCCCCTAGACACCCGCGCTGGCTGATCCCCCCCCGATAATTAGCACATCGTCGTCTACAAAACAGAAAGTTCAGCCTTTCGCAGGGACGGATAAATAAGGAAAGTTTTTTAGCTTCTCTGGATTATTATTATTATTATTGTTGCATGGCTATTTTATTTTTCCTACTGTGAAATTTCCAGCTGCTGCCATTTACCAACCGCTGTTCCCGGCAAAATGTTCCTAGCAACCACGGGGAAGAGGTTCAGCGGGGAAAACTCCGATTTTTTTAATTCTGTTTATTTTTTTTTTTGTCTAAAGCCCAATGTCCCTTTTAATGGGGTTTGATACTGCAGCGAGCGCCGTCCAATGCTTTGGTTTAAAGGGCAAAATTACATCTGCAGCACAATTGGTTAAAGTCCAGCAGTACTTTAATGTGGAGCTTGCGGTATTATTATTATTATTATGATGATTGCAGCTTTGGGGAGAACTTGGCTTGTGGCTATTTTAACGCAGATCCGTCTTTCGTTAACCTTCTCTAGGTAAAGAGACATTTCTTTAATGTAACAAAAGGTCACATATTCTCTGGACTTAAGTGCCAAGGGACAGATTTATACCGAGCCAGGAATTGTGAATGGGTAAAGGTTTATCACCAACCAGTATTTATTTTCATTAAAAAAACCAAAACACTCCTCTGCACATGCTCAAGCTTATAAAAAAAGCTCATTGAGCAGAGGGAGGAGGCAGATCCTTTTTCCAGAACAGAAAAGAACTTATTATTTAATATCTGGTTACAAATACATGTAATAAACTGGTAAAAATAGCAGTTGTGGTTGACTTACAAGTCACCAGTTTTTTATTTTAAATATGAACATGCCCTTTAATGTTTTTTTTAGGGCCAGTTTAACTTACCTCCCCGTCACTTTCTTCTTTGCATTACAAGTACCCTACTCCACTTTGTCCTCACGTCAGGGTTCACTGGCAATCAGAGTCTTCCTCATGAGACCAGACAGTCTTTTATCTGAAAAGGATGTTTATTGCAGAGAGTGTCTTTCCATTAATTTTGTCACTGGCAGATGGAGAGGAAGAGCTGGACCAGACCGGAGAGGGAGACTTTAGGTACGTAAAAAATAGCTGATTGCCCATGGGGGAGGAGCTGATTGCCCATGGGGGAGGAGCTGATTGCCCATGGGGGAGGACTTAGCAGATTAGGACCTTATCCTCGGCACTTTCAATGAGAGGGGGCATGGGCGGAAATGATAAAGTTCTTAGTTAGTAGGTTCTGGGATTATAGGAGTCCACACAGCAGAATTAGGCATCTATCTTAGGTACATTCATAGGTGATGACCCCTCAAGAAACAGACATTTCAAGGCCATATCCTGTTCCCATTACATTTACCTTATTAGAAAGAATGAGTCTTGCAGTTGGTCCATTGGGAAGATTCTACTTCTGTAGGACTTTATTAAAGAGCAGCATTACAATAATTCCAACACAGACCCCAAATCCAACAACAGAAAACAGTCCAATGACCCCCAATATCAACACAACCAGAGGTATTGGCTCTACTGTTGCAGAAAGTTCCCAACTGTTATCCACTCCAAGCACCAATATCGGCCCCGTAGTCACCACACTTCCATCTTCTTCTTTTGGATCTGGTTGAAGACAATACAAGGGGATAGTTAGGTCCACTAACCTGACTTGGGTTCCACATGGAAAACATTCATAGGTAAAAAGCATTTAGACAGAGTTTGTTGGGGCCCTAGGGGTTCCTCAAGACAACTGTAAAGATCCAACATTTTTATTGGCTGAAGTGCATTGTAATATAGATATACTGATATACTGAGAAATATGTAGGGGGGCCTGAGATGGGATAAGGTGTCAAGTTGCCTTTTCTAGGGAAGGCAAATATTTTCCAGAGCTATGAAGAACAGGTCATTCATCAAACGTCTGAAAGGAACCCCAGTATTCACCGTCTCTATGTTCAGGGTATTTTCTATACAGATGTCTATACACCGATATGGAATCCCTGATAAGTAATAGATTATGTAACTGACCCAGTATTCACCATCTCTATGTACAGAGTATTATCTATACAGATGTCTATACACCAATATGGAATCCCCGATAAGTAATAGATTCTGTAACTGACCCCAGTATTCACCGTCTCTAAGTACAGAGTATTTCCTATACAGATGTCTATACACCGATATGGAATCCCTGATAAGTAATAGATTCTGTAACTGACCCAGTATTCACCGTCTCTATGTACAGAGTATTTTCTATACAGATGTCTATACACCGATATGGAATCCCTGATAAGTAATAGATTCTGTAACTGACCCCAGTATTCACCGTCTCTATGTAGATTCTGTAATCTATTACAGACCAGGATGGATGAATATTACAGATATACCATGACCTGGATGAATGAATATTACAGATATACCATGACCTGGATGGACGAATATTGCAGATATACCGTGACCTGGATGGACGGATATTACAGATATACCATGACCTGGATGGATGAATATTACAGATATACCGTGACCTGGATGGATGAATATTACAGATATACCATGACCTGGATGGATGAATATTACAGATATACCGTGACCTGGATGGATGAATATTACAGACATACGGTGACCTGGATGGATGTATATTACAGATATACCGTGACCTGGATGAATGAATATTACAGATATACCGTGACCTGGATGGATGAATATTACAGATATACCGTGACCTGGATGGATGGATATTACAGATATACCGTGACCTGGATGAATGAATATTACAGATATACCGTGACCAGGATGGATGAATATTACAGATATACCGTGACCTGGATGGATGAATATTACAGATATATCCCTTTAACAGCGCGGGGTCCAGGGACCTCCCTCCATATAACAGCGAGGGGTCCAGGGAACTCTATATACAGCAATGGGTTCATGGACCGTCCCTATCACAGCAGGGCATGGACCCTCCATATACCGCAAGGTCAAGGGACCCCATACACATTATTACTAAATGTAACTCTGCGTAAATGTCCATCAGCCGAACATCCCAAGGTAATGGAAAGATAGAAAGTTCCCTGAATGTTTCCTCCGATTCCTGTTTCTTTATAACGTTCACAAACGGACTGATCCTCCTGTCTACACAAACCCAGGGAAGGACCAAATAAGTCCCTTTAAACCATGTAATAGATACTTGAGCAAACAAAACAGACCGTCTAAGGTGTCGGTTTGAATACCATCTCCTATTTAAAGTTAATAAGGTTTAGACATCAGTGTTATACCCAATCATTTACCCAGAGCCGCCAGCTTGATTTATATAGAGTTAAAGTTGTGCTAACCGTTTTTCGTCGCTATTTTTGATTGGCAAAATTTAGCGTGACTTTAACTCCTATTAGCCCTGGTGCGCAGGAATGGAAAAGACCACACGCATCCTGTGATGCAATTTCACAGCTTCGCCATTGTGTCTCCCTTTGTGGCACAATTTTAATGGCCGGCTAATAGCCCACTGTAAAATCACGCTTGGCTAAATCTCTTTTGGGGAGTTATCAACGTGGTGTTGCCCAAGAAAAACACACCAATATTAATCCACGTAAGATTGTTTTACAGGAGCGATAGCTCTGGGTTTTTACTCCTTCATACTTTGTTTTTGTCTGTTCACGGTAAAATTGCAATTACAATACAGTGTACAGAATCCTTTCCAACCAGAACTACAGTATAATGTATTAATACCAGTAATTCCAATATTATCTATATCCCCTGTCCAACCAGAACTACAGTATTGTATTTCATCCCAGTATTGTCTCAATATTTTAACACTAGTATCCCGGTACCGAACCAGAACTACAGTATATGTATTTAATACCAGTAATTCTCAATATTATATATTACCCAGTGAACTCAACCAGACCTAAGTATATGTATGAATACCAGTACTTTCTCAATATTATATAGTATCCCATACCAACCAGAACTACAGTATTGTATTTACCAGTAAAATTTCTCAATATTATATATATCCCCTGTACCAACCATAACTACAGTAAATCTGTATTAATACCAGTAAGTCTCATATTATATAGTACCCTGTAACCAACCATAACTACAGTATTGTCCTTAATACCAGTAATTCTCAATATTATATAGGAATCAAGTACCAACCAATACATTATTGTATTAATCATAATTGTCTCAATATTATTATACTCCCTACCAACCAGACACCGTTATGTATTAAATCCAGTAATTCACCCCTCAATATTATATAGTATCCCTGTATACCAAACCAGAACTACAATATATGTTATTAATACCAGTAATTCTCAATATTATATAGTATCCCCGTACCAACCAGAACTCTACAGTATATGTATTACTACCATAATTCTCAATATTATATAGTAATCCCCGTACCAACCAGAACTACAGTATATGTTTACTACCAGTAATTCTTCAATAATTATACAGTATCATCCCCGTACACCCAGACTACAGTATATGTATTAATCAGTATTCTCAATTATTATATAGTTCGCCGGTAACCAAACAGAACTACGTATATGTATAATACCATAATTCTCATGTACTATAGTAAATCCCTGTACCAACCAGACCTACAGTCATGTATTAATACCATAATTCTCAATATTATATAGTAAATCCCGTACCAAACCAGAACTACAGTTTGTATTAATACCAGTTAATTCTCAATGTTATCTAGTATCCCTGTCCACCCAAACTCCAGTATATGTATTATACCAGTAATTCTCAATCTTTATATAGTATCCCTGTACCAACCAGAACTACGTATATGTATTAATACCAGTAATTCTCAAATTATATAGTAATCCCATACCAACCAGAATACAGTATAATGTTATTAATACCGTAACTTCTAATATTATTAGTTTCCCCGTACCAACCAGAACTACAGTATATGTATAATTACCAGTAATTCTCAATATTATATAGTATCCCTGTACCAACCAAACTCAGATAAGTATTATACCATTAAATCTCAATTTATATGGTATCCATCCCCGTACCAACCAGAACTACCGTATAGTTATTAATACCAGTAATTTCTCCTCAATAATTATATAGTTCCGCCATAACCACCTAACTACGTATATGTCTTAATAACCTAATTCTCATATTATATAGTAGCCCCGTACCAACCAGAAACTACGTATATGTAATTATACCAGTAATTCTCAATATTATAAAGTATCCGTACCAACCAGAACTACAGTATATGTATTAGACAGTAACTCTCAATATTATATGTATTTAATTCATGTTTATAAAGTTAAGGTGAATGCATTTTTTGGACTTAAAAAAGCTTGTGCTAGTTATCCCATAAATGATGGCTCTGTGTTAGTGATCCCCTGTTGGAAAGGGATCTTGGCAGTTTTGGTGGATAACAACTTAAATGTAGTAGCAGGCCAGGCGGCAACATCCAGAGCCAGCATGGTATTGTCTTGTATAAAGAGAGGTATGGATTCAAGGGAGTAAAATGTAATTCCTTCCCTCTTTACAAAGCATTTGTAAGGCTCATTTGGAATATCAGTGCATTTTGGAATCCTCTGTACAAAAAAGGACATCTTTGAAATGAAAAGTGTTTCAGAGTAAGGGCAACTAAATTATAGGTGATTGGGGGAGCTTTGAATATGACGAGAGCCTGGAAAAGTTACAATTATGTACGCTGGAGAAAAGGCGCTTGCGTGGGGATTAATGAATCTGTGTCTAAATACATTAACTGGGCCATACAAAAAACTATCTGGGCATTGTTCACCAATATAAACTGTCCAAGGACACGAGGACATCCCTTAAGACTTAAGATAAAGGTTTTGGCTTCAGCGCGGAAAGGGTTTTGTCCACTGTAGAAACGGTAAAGCTATGGAACTGTCTTCCATTGGAACGTTGTTTCTGCAGGTTCATTTTCCGTTTTATAAAAAGCTGGATGATTTTCTACAACCACGGATGTTACAAGTTACTGGGATTGATACATAATTAGAGTTTGGGGAAAGGGTTTGTCCTGTGAGAACGGTAAAGCTCTTGGAACTGTCTTCCATGGAACGTTGTTATAGTCAGGTGTTTCTTTGTTCAGTTTAATAAAAAGCTGGATGATTTTTCTACAAACCATGGGAGGATGTTACAAGTTTACTGGGATTGAACATAAAGTAAGTTGGGAAGGGTTTTGTCACTGTGGAACGGTAAAGCTAGGGAACCTGTCTCCGGACGTTGTTTGCAGGTTCATTGTCAGTTTAATAAAAAGCCTGGATGGATTTCTAAACCAGGATTTACAAGTTACCTGGGATTGAATCCATCAATAGAGGTTTGGGAAAGGTTTTGTCACTGTGAGAAGGTAAAGCTATGTCACTGTCTTCCAGTGGAAGTTGTATGGCAGTTCATTGGTCAGTTTTAATAAAAAGCTGGATGAGTTTCTACAAACACGGAATGTTACAAGTTACTGGTAGTGGATTATATAAAGTAGAGTTGGGGGGAAAGGGTTTGTCATCTGTGAGACGGTAAGCTATGGAACTGTTCCTTTTCCAGTGGAACGTTGTTATGCAGGTCATTGGTCAGTTAATAAAAAGCTGATGAAGTTTCTACAACAAGGAATGTTACAAGTTACTTGGATTTGATACATAAGTAAGTTGGGAAAGGGTTTTTGTCACTGTGAAACGGTACAGCTAAGTGGAACTGTCTTCCGTGGACGTTTTATGCAGGTTCATTGGTCATTTAATAAAAGCTGATGAGTTCTACAAACAAGGAATGTACAAGTTACTGGGATGATTACTAAAGTGATTGGGAAAGGGTTTGTCCACTGTGATAACGTAAACTAGGACGTCTTTCCGTGGACGTTAATTATGGCAGGTTCTTGGTCAGTTTAATAAAAGCTGGATGGTTCTACAACAAGTAAATGTTACAAAGTTCTTGGATTGATACATAAAGTAGAGTTTGGAAAGGGTGTGTCCACTGTGAGAACGGTAAAGCTATGGGAAACTGTCTTTCAGTGGCCGTTGTTTGAGCAGGTTCATGGTCCTTTAATAAAAAGCTGGATGAGTTTCTACAAACAAGGAATTTACCAAGTTTACTGGTATTGGTATATAAAGTAGAGTTGGGAAAGGGTTTGTCACTGTGAGACGGTAAAGCTATGGACACTGTCTTCCAGTGGACTTTGTTAATTGCAGGTTACTTGGTCATTAATAAAAGCTGGATGAGTATCTACAAACAAGGAATGTTTACAAGTTACTGGGATTGAATCATAAGTAGAGTTGGACAGGGTTTTGGTCACTGTGGAGAAAACGGTAAAGCTATGGGAACTTTCTTCCAGTGGACGTTGTTATGGCGGTCATTGGGTCAGTATTACATCAAAGCTGGATGAGCTTCTACAAACAAGGAATGTTACAATTACTGGATTGATACATAAGTAGAGTTGGGAAAGGGTTTGTCACTGGGAGACGGTAAACTATGGAACTGTCTTCCAGTGGACGTTGTTATGTGCGGTTCATATGGTCCAGTTTATAAAAAGCTGGATGAGCTTCACAACCAAGCAATGGTTACAAGTTACTGTTATTGGTAATTAAAGTAGATTGGGAAAGGGTTTGGTCACTGTGAGAACGTAAAGCTATGGAAATGTCTTCCGTGGACGTTGTTATGGCAGGTTCATTGGTCAGTTTAATAAAAGCTGATGAGTTTCTACCAACCATGAATGTTCAAGTTACTGGGATGATATACATAAAGTGAGTTGGGAAAGGGTTTTCACGTGGAGACGGTAAGCTATGGAACTTGTCTTCCAGTGGACGTTGTTATGGCAGGTTCATTGGTCCTTTTAATAAAAAGCTGGATTATTTTCTACAAACAGAATGTTACAAGTTACTGGATTGATACTAAATTAAGAGTTGGGAAAGGGTTGTCACTGTAGACGTAAAGCTATGGAACTGTCTTCCGTGGTACTGTTATGGCAGGTTCATTTGTCAGTTTGATAAAAGCTGGATGAGTTCTATCTACAAACAAGGAATGTTACATGACTGGAAGAATCTAAGTTAAGGTTGGGAAAGGGTTTGTCACTACTGTGAGAAACGGTAGCTATGAACTGTCTTCCGTGGCACGTTGTTCTAGCCGTTTCATTGGTCATTTAATAAAAAGCTGGATGATTTCTACAACAGGAATGGTACAAGTTACTGGTTTGATAAATAAGTAGGTTTTGGAACGGGTTTGTCACTGTGAGAACGGTAAGCTCTGGACTGTTCTTCCGTGGACGTTGTTATGGCAAGGTTCAAGTGGTCAGTTTAATAAAAAGCTGGATGAGTTTACAAACAGATGTTACAAGTTACTACTGGATTGATACATAAAGTAGAGTTGGGAACGGGTTTTGTCACTGTAGAACGTAAAGCTATGGAACTTTCCTTCCAGTGGACGTTGTAAGTAGCGGTTCTTGGTCAGTTTATAAAGCTGGATGAGTTCTACAAACAGGAATGTACAAGTTACCTGGGATTGATACATAAATAGAGTTGGGAAGGGTTTCACTGTGAGAACGGAAAGCTCTGGAACTGTCCTTCCAGTGGACGTTTTTCTGCAAAGGTTTCATTGGTCATTTTGATAAAAAGCTTTGATGATTTTCTACAAACAAAGGAATTTACAAGTTACTGGGATTGATACATAAAGTAAAGTTGGGAAAAGGTTTTTCACGGTGAAACGGTAAAGCTATGGAACTTTTTTCCAGTGGACGTTGTTTACAGGTTCAGTGGTCAGTTTAAAATAAAAAGCTGATGAATTTCTACAACCGGAATTTTTACAAGTTTACTGGTATTGATACATAAAGTAGAGGTTGGGAAAGGGTTTGTCCACTGTGAGAACGGTAACGCTATGGAACTGTCTTCCAGTTGACGTTTGTTATGGCGGTTCATTGGTCAGTTTAATAAAATCTGAGAGAGTTTTTCTTCTACAAACAAGGAATGTTACAAGTACTGGTATTGATAAATAAAAGTAGAGTTGGGAAATGGTTTTGTCACTGTGAGAACGGTAATGCTTATGGAACTTCTTCCAGTGGCCGTTTTATTGCAGGTTCAATGTCAGTTTAATAAAAGCTGATTATTTCTACAAACAAGGAAATGTACAAGTTCCTGTTTATTGATACATAAAGTAGAGTGGGAAAAGGGTTTTTCAGCTGTGAGGAACGGTAAGCTATGGACTGTTCCCTTCCATGGTGTTTGTTATGGCAGCTTCATTGGTCGTTTTAATAAAAAGCTGGATGAGTTTCTTACAACACGGAATGTTTACAAATTTACTGGTTATTGATACATAAAGTAGAGTTGGGAACGGGTTTGGTCACTGTGAGAACGGTAAAGCATGGGAACTGCTTCCAGTGGAACGGTTTTGTTATGGAGGTTCATTGGTCGTTTAATAAAACTGATGGTTTCTAACAACAAGGAGGTTACAAGTTACTGGTATTGAATAAATAAAGTAGAGTTGGGAAAGGGTTTTGGTCCACTGTGAGAACTAAGCCTGGAACTGTCCTCCGTTGGAGAACGTTGTTATGGGCATGTTCATTGGTCGTTTAATAAAAAGCTGGGATGAGTTTCTACAACCAAGGAATGTTTACAGTTACTGTTATGTTAAATAAAGTTAGAGTTGGGAACGGGTTTGTCACTGTGAGAACGGTAAAGTCTCTGAACTGTCTTCCAGTGGACGTTGTTATGGCAGGTTCATGGTCATGTTTTAATAAAAAGCTGGATGATTTTCTACAACCCGGGAGTTTACACGTTACTCCTGGATTGCTACCTAAAGTAGAGTTGGGAAGGTTTGTCACTGTGAGAAGGTAAGCTATGGAACTGTCTCCAGTGGACGTTGTTATGGCAGGTTCATTGGTCAGTTTAATAAAAAGACTGGATGAGTTTCTACAAACAGGAAATGTACCAGTTCTGGGATTGATACATAAAGTAAGTTGGAAATGGTTTGTCACTGTGGAACGGTAAAGCTATGGAACTGTCTTCCAGTGGACCGTTGTTATGGCAGGTACATTGGTCGTTAATAAAAGCTGTATTATTTTCCTACAACAAGGAATTTTACAAATTTACTGGGATTTGCTACATAAAGTAGAGTTGGGAAAGGGTTTGTCACGGTGAGAACGGTAAGCTATGGAAACTGTCTTCCAGTGGAATACGTGGTATGGCAGGTTTCATTGGGCAAGTTGGATAAAAGCTGGAGAGTTTCTAACAAACAAGGAATGGTTACAAGTTAACTAGGATTTACATAAAGTAGAGTTGGGAAAGGGTTTGTCCACTGTGAGAACGTAAAGCTATGGAACTTCTTCCAGTGGCCGTTGTTATGGCAGGTCATTGGTCCAGTTTAACAAAAAGCTGGATGAGTTTCTACAACACAGAATATTATAAGTTACTGGTATTGATACATAAATAGAGGTTTGGTAAGGTTTGTCACTGTGGAGACTGTAAAGCTATGAACTGTCTTCCATGGACGTTGTTATGGCAGGTTCATTGGTCAGTTTTAATAAAAGCTGGATGAGTTCTACAACAAGGAATGTTAAAGTTACTGGGATTGTACATAAAGTAGAGTTTGGGAACGGGTTGTCACTGTGAGAACGGTAAATCTTGGAACTGTCCCGTTCCGTGGACGTTGTTATGGCATGTTCATTGTCAGTTTTAATAAAAAGCGGATGAGTTTCTACAAACAAGGATTGTTACAGTTACTGGGATTATACATAAAGTAGAGTGTGGGAAAGGGTTTGGTCCACTGTGGAGAACGGTAAATCTATGGAACGTCTTCCATGTGGGATCGGTGTTATGAGGTTCATGGTCATTAATACAAAGCTGTATGATTTTCACAACCAGAATTTTTATACAAGTTACTGGGAGTTGGAATACATAAAGTAGAGGTTGGGAAAGGGTTTGTCCACTGTGAGAACGGTAAAGCATGGAACTGTCTTCATTGGACCGTTGTTATGGCCGGTTCATTGGTCAGTTTAATAAAAAGCTGGATGATTTTCTACAACAAGAATGTTACACCAAGTTACTGGGATTGATACATACAGTAGAGTTGGGAAAGGGTTTGTCACTGTGAGAAACGGTAAAGAGCTATGGAATGTCTTCCAGTGACGTTGTTATGGCATGTCATTGGTCCGTTTAATAAAGCTGGATGAGTTTCTTCTACAGAACAAGGAATTTCAGTACGGGGATTGATACTAATAGAGGTTGGGAAAGGAATTTCCCCATTGTCACCACCCCCCCCCCTCCTTTCATAATTCTGGTGTGGTTTGTTGTGGTTTTTTTGCCTCTGGATGGCAAAACATGTTGGTATTTGCCTGATTAGGTTGGATTGTTATCCTTTAATTCCGCTCACACTATTACACTATTCATTTTAGCTAGTTTGATTGCTTTTCTTACACTCCTTGTTACAGTTTTCATAATCCCTAAAGGCCCTTTTCCGTCCCCTGCATATTCCAGCCCCTCCATTCCCTTATTATTTAGTTTGCCCTTCTCTGACTGCCTCAATTTCCAATAATGTCTTTTGTAATGGGATTCCAAAACTGCACCGCATATTGCCAATGAGGCCTTACCAGTGCCATTGTAAAGAGGGAGAATAATATTTTTCTCTCTGAATCTATTCCCCCCCTTTTTATACAAGACAAATCTTTCTAGCTCTAATCGTTGCACCTGGATTGTTTGCTACAGCTAAGTCTGTTATCTACCAGAACCCCCAAATCTTTTTTCCATTACAGATTCACTTAACACAGAGTTATTTTATGGTGTAGGGTGCACAGGGATTGTTAAACCCAAATGCCATCACTTCCATTTATCTACATTGAATCTCATCTGCCTTCTGCTGCCCATTTATAATCTATCTAGGTTCTGCTTTCATCACTTGCACATCATTGGAAAGTTTCCAAAGCTCTGCATAGTTTATGTGTCATCAATAGAGATGTTCGAAACTGTTTGATTTCGTTTTCGAATTTTTTCGAAATCTTCGGAAATTTCGAAGTTCGAGTTTCGATTTTTCATTTCTTCGATACTTATCTACTTTGGATTTTCGCTAAAAATCGAAATTCGAAAAATTCAAGTTCCGGAAATCCGGGAGTTCGAAAGTTTCGAAACTGGTTTCTATTCAAACCCCGTTACATCTCTAATCACCAGCAAACACAGAGTCCTTGCTCTCAATGCCCCTTCTAAGTCATTTATAAACACTCATTGTTTACCCTTTAAGTAACGTTCCGTAGAAGAAACGGCAATAAGACGCTTTTGTTGACGCCACTCCCCGTTGCCCCTGTAATCACACGCTGGTTGGAAAGCGAGGGGGCTCATCATTGTAACTCCAGACCTGTGAAGTCAATAATGGAAATATAGAGGGCTGTGCTTCGTGCGCATACTACTCACGTTGCACATTGTCAATGCCCCTTTGTGCAGCCCCGAGCTCTCATTCTACCCCTCCTCCTACGGAATGTAAACTGGTGCCAGTGTCAGCTTCCCTCTACAGTCACATTACCTAAACCGAACCTCCTTCATCGTCTCCTCCTCCTCCCTCACTGCCTGGACTGGTCCCTGTAGTGTTCCAACAGCCCAGACAACTTCCTTCTTTGGCTCTCCGGGGTCCATTTTACATGTATCTAGGAAGCAAGGAAAACAGGTTGGGCAGCTACTGTGCATTCATAGACTGGCAACGTGGGCACCAGGGGGGTCCGGCGATGAGGGGGGGTAAGGGCATTGCTTGTGTTGACTTGGGCTAAGGTTACTTTAAAGGGGACACTTAACCGGCCTCTCACTGTTATGGACCAGTGCCCTGTTAGGTCACGTTACCCTGTTTGGCAGTGGATGAGACGAGAGTTGACGGATATGTGAGGGTTTTACATGCCCACATTTCATCACTATCGCACTTCATTGCCTAATTTGTGTCTGGTTGAACCCCCAACCCCTTAAGGGGACCATACACACACCAATACCGATCATATACGATCCTCCTTCCCCTTACACTTCTGATTCCCGAGACTAGGTAGCCAAACTGGACGTTATAATAACGTTTCCCTCTGTTTGGTGGGCCAGAAGCCAATTAACGGGCGCCCATTGTGGCAGCTCCGCTGGTTTTGTCTGTTTCGTACGTCCCATTTCACGTATTAGTATCAATTATGTTCTACTTAAAGAATCCAGAACTCTGGACTGTAACAGCTCCTGCCTTTATTCAATAGATTCTTAGTAGTAAATTAGGGACAATTTTCCCAGTCAGGGGCCACGCAGCATATAAAATGACCTGGTGATGAAAAGCACCTCCATAGGTTTGGTACCCATGGCACAGCTGGTATCTGTTCCCATGAATCCACCAATACCAAATAAATACTCTACGACGTGGTCCATCAACCAAATCCCTATAACTCACAAATTGTTGAACTCCTCCAAACGGTTATCTAACGCTGACCCGTACTGCTCCTGGTCCACACCGACTTATACTACCATTAAACATGCAGCAGACCACTTCCAATTGTGTCAGTTTGACAACAATTTGTAACTTTATTAGCAGCTGTGAGGTTTCCTCTCACGGCCAAACGTTTCGGCGTGACCTCCACCCTTATCAAGCCTTTGAGCTTGATTTTTTTTTTTGTTTTGTCAACTCAACCAAATCCCAAGCCCTGTCAATAATATAATAATACACATCTCCTACTGGAACACAGAACCAAACTTCAATACGAGTCTGTACAGAGACTTTTTTGTATCTACACTTCTTGAGGCTCTAGAATGGTTTCCGAGACCCCGAGCACGCATAGAATTTTCCTATCTAGTATCATTTCAGGACAATGTCCTGTTCCCGCCCCCGGTCCTGGATGGTGGGAAGATTCTCCAGTTACTTTAAGAACTTTTGGGTTCTTTTTAAGATCCATCTGTCCATGGAACATAGAGGTCCGGCTGTTGGTAATCTTCTATTCATCCTGAGAGATTCTCCCATTAAGATGAACGTCTTCCTCAATCACGGTTCCTTTCTCTTTCTGTGGGTATTTAAATTTGTAGGATTCTTTGTCTCCTTGACCCTTTCCCCTTGTTTACTTCCATCCTTGCTCCCTTGGTGTTTGTTACAGGGGGTGAGTGGGATTTTGGGCTCGAACCAGGTTCAACAAGTTTTCTCTTGTTCGAAGTGGGAGTCCGTTTAAACATTCGCCCCCGAGGGCCGAGACAACAATTTTACATAGAATTTCTGAATTTCTGTTTTATTTAACTAAGGTTCCTTCAGGAATGAACATTCTGTTTTACCTGCCTCAGATACCTGCAGAACAAACTAACCGACGACACACAGCAAGGAACCGCGGATTGGGAAGGATTTATTTGGGTTTGTCGGCCATGAATTATAATGAGGTCCCTTACTGCCTCCAATGGAGATGGCTTTTAGCTGGTGAGATTTTACCCCATAATGCATTTGTCCATGAAAGGGAATGGTAGTGTTTTAAAGTAGCAAGTGTTTTCTGGGTAATGTTAGGATGCTTTCATTGTTGGCCCTTTGCATGGAGGTTTGTAGTTCTGCTGCTAATGTCGCTGTTAGTTTATTTTCTTTCTATTGGCAAAGTATGGCATCTCACTGTTATAGTCATTTTCACTGTGGACATGAATGGTCTCCATGATTCCCCGCAAGTAAAGACTGAACTGGAGATTTGCTACAACTTGTGCCTAGTAATGTGGTAATGGAAGGTTCATTGGATCGATACAAGGTGTGCAACACAATACTGCCCAACACGCCCCCCCCCCTCTCTTCCCCTCTCTCATCTCCTCTCTCTCTCCTCTCTCTCTTTATCGTTCTACGTTACTTTTCTCTCTCTCCATTTCTCGCCATGACCTCTCTTTCTTCTTAGAAATTTACTCTAAACGCAGATTAAAGGAGAACCAAAGCTAAAATGAAGATGATTTCTGGGTACAACACCTGAACGACTTTGAAAGATGACCAGAGATCTGCAGGATTCCTGTCTGTCCATTTTTCAACCCCGATCGTTCGGAACAGTAAGTACACACAGTAACTATAAAGCCCCGATACCGTCCAGGGATATCCGATACTATGTGTCCCACTTAAACAGATCCATGAATTGTCCCCCTTTTAACCATGGTAAAATCATCTGTAAGTGGGAAAGTTCCGTTTTTCCTGCTTTCTGTAGCTCCTCCTACTATAAGTAACATTGTTTTTCTCACTGCCAGTCTTGATCTGGAGGGAGGTCATGGGCAGTCAACCAGTTGTAGAAGGGCTAGAGAATATGGTGCACCTTGTCATGTGACCCTCTATAAACCTGTCAGAGTTAACTGATATTTTCCCCACAATGCTGCTTGGTTTCTTTGGTGAGAGATCAGATATCTGTTTAGAATTCATAATAGTGGTCATTTCCATTTTTTCCCATAATTCTCCTTTACAGGACCTTTAAAACCCTGTATGTTACATTAGTCCCCATGCCTGCACGCTATAGAGATCCAGTAATAAGAGACCTATTACTTACCTGTTCTATACCTATTACGTTATCTGCATCACATTCAGGCTGTTCCCCCGAGCCATCGGTATTTACTTCTAATCTTTCTGTTATTATTTGTAAATGTTTTTGCACGCAGGGTGTAAACATCAACTAGTATATACAATAAACAATCATACCCTAGACTAGTATACCATAATAGACAGATACCTATAGACAGTATACCCTATAAATAGTATACCATATAGACAATATACCCTATAGCCGTATACCTAAAAATAGTATACCATATAGACAATATACCTATCACATATACCCTATAAGATATACCATATACAATATAACCCTAAGATGTAACCAATATAGACAATATACCCTATAGACAATATACCCTATATATAGTATACCCTCTAGACAATATACCCTATAAACAATACACCCTCTAGACAATATACCCTATAGACCATATACCCTCTAGACAATATACCCTATAGACAACATACCCTATAAACAAATATACCCTTAGACACAATATACCCTATAAACAATATACCCTATAAACAATAACCCTATAAATAATATACCCTATAGACAATACCCTCTAGACAATATACCCTATAGACAATATACCCTCTAGACAATATACCCTATAAACAATATACCCTATAACAATAAACCCTCTAGACAATATACCCTATAAATAATATCCCTATAGACCTTACCCTCTAGACAATATACCCTATAGACAATATACCCTCTAGACAATATACCCTCTAACAATATACCCTATAAACTATTACCACTATAAACCAATAAACCCTCTAGACTATACCCTATAAATAATATACCCTATAGACAATATACCCTAGACATAACTACCCATAGACAATATACCCTCTAGACAATATACCCTATAAACAATATACCCTATAAACCTATAAACTAACCCTCTTAGACAATCTACCCTATAACATATACTATATAAACATATACCCCTACCAACCAATAAACCCTTCTAGACAATAATCCCTAGAAACATATACCCCCCTAGACAATATATACCCTCTAGACAATAACCTTTGACAATATACCCTCTAGGCAATATACCCTATAAAACATATACCCTCTAGACAATAGACCCTTAAACTAATATACCACTATAAACAATAACCCTGTAGACAATATACCCTATAACATATAACCTATAGATAATTACCCTATAAACAATATACCCTATAAACAAAATACCCTATAGACATATACCCTCTAGGCAATATACTCCTATAATCATATACCCTCAGACAATATACCTTATAAACAATATACCCTAATAGAAACAATAAACCCTCTGACAATATACCCTCTAGACAATACATACCCTATAAAATTAATACACTCTAGACAATATACCCTCCCGAGACAATATACCTATAAACAATATACACTCAGACAATATACCCTAATAAACAATAACCCTCTAGGCAATATACCCTATAAAAACATATACCCCTCTAGAACAATATACCCTATAACAATATCCCCTATAAACAATAAACCCTGTAGACATATACCCTATAGACAATATACCCGATCAACAATATACCCTATAAACAAAATACCCCTATAGACAGATAACCCTCTAGGCACTATTAACCCTATAAGCATTATACCACCCTCTAGACAATAATACCTTAAAACACTATACCCTATAAACAAATAAACCCTCTAGACCATGTACCTCTAGCAATATACCCTAAAATAATATACCCTATAGACATTCCCCTCTTAGCCAATATACCCTATAAACAATTATAACCTCTAGACAATATACCCTATAACCAAATAACCCTCTAGACACTCATACCCGTAAAAATATACCCTATCGACACCTAACCCTATGCCAATAACCCTCTAGACAATATGCCCTATAAAACAATATACCCTCTAGAACATATACCCTATAACACTTAATAACCCTCCAGACAATATACCCTCTAGACAATATACCCTATAAACAATATACCCTCCAGACAATATACCCCTAGACAATATACCCTCTAGACAATATACCCTCCCGACAATATAACCCTCCAGCACTATACCCTATAGACAATATACCCTATAAACGAATATACCCTATAGACCATCTACCCTCTAGACAATAACCGTATAACCATCCAATACTCCCCTCTAGACAATCTACCCTATAGACACATCCCCTATGCACATATACCCTCTAGACAATATACCCTATAAACAATATACCCTCTAGGCAATAAACCCTAATAACACTATACCCTCTAGACAATAATCCTTAAACAATAAACCCTCTAGACAATATACCCTATAAACATATACCCTATAGACAATATAACCCTCTAGACAATATACCCTATAAACAATATACCCTATAAACAATAACCCTCTAGACAATATACCCTATAACAATAATCCCCCTCGACAATATACCCTCTAGACAATATACCCTATAAACAATATACCCTATCAACAATATACCCTATCAAATATACCCTCTAAACATAAACCCTCGAGACAATATACCCTATAAACATATACCCTATAGACAATATACCCCTAGACAATAATTGCCCTATAAATAATATACCATCTAGACAATATACCCTCTAGACAATATACCCTATAAACAATATACCCTCTAGACAATATACCCTATAAACCTATACCTCTCAGACAATTATACCCTATAGACAATATACCCTCTAGACAATATCACCCTATAAACAATATACTAGACAATATACCCTCTAGACAATATACCCTATAAACAATACTTACCCTATAATCAATATACCCTCTAAAACAATATACCCTCTAGACATTATACCCTATTGACAATATACCCTATAAACATATACCCTCTAGACATATACCTCTAGACAATATACCCTATAACAATACACCCTCTAGACAATATACCTATAGACAACATACCTATAGAACAATTACCCTCTAGACAATATCCCTATAACAATAAGTACCCTTTTCCTATAAACAATAACCCTATAAACAATAACAACCCTCTAGACCATATACCCTATAATAATATACCCTATAGACCATATACCCTCTAGACAATTACCCTATAGACAATTTTACCTCTAGACCATATACCCTCTAACAATATCTACCCTATAACCCCAATACCCTATACACAATAGACCCTCTAACATATACCCTATAAACGTATACCCCCTAAGACCATATAACCCTCTAGACAATTACCGTATAGACAATATACCCTCTAGGCACTAACCCTATAAACCATATACCCTATAAACAATAAACCCTGTAGACAATATACCCTATAGACAATATACCCTATAGACAATATACCCTATAAACAATATACCCTATAAACAAAATACCCTAATACACAATATTCCTCTATGCAATATACCCTATAAACAATATACCCTCTAGACAATATACCCTATAAACAATATACTATATAAACAAAACCCTCTAGACCATATACCCTATAAACAATATACCCCCCTAGACAATAGACCCTCTAGACAATATAAACCCTATAGACAATATACCCTCTAGGCAATATACCCTATAAACAATATAACCCTCTAGACACTATACCCTATAGACAATATACCCTATAAAACAATTACCCATAGACCAATAGCCCTCTAGACAATATACCCTATAAACAATACACCCTCTAGACAATATACCCTATAGGACAAAATACCCTATGAACAATATACCCCTCTAGATCAATAATACCCTATATACAATATACCCTCTAGGCAATAATCCCCTATAAACAAGTATACCCGCTAGACAATAAATCCTATAAACAATAAACCCCTCTAGACAATATACCCTATAAACAATATACCCTATAGACAATAATCCCTCTGACAATATACCCTATAAACAATATACCCTAAAACATAAACCCTCTTAGAACAATATACCCTATAAACCATAATCCGCCTAGACAATATACCCTCTAGACAATATACCCTATAAACAATATACCCTATAAAACAATATACCGATAACAAATACCCTATAAACAATAAACCCTCTAGACAATATACCCTATAAACCATATACCCTATAGACAATATACCCTCTAGACAATATGCCCTATACATATATACCATATAGACAATATACCCTCTAGACAATATACCCTATACACACTATACCCTCTAACAATATACCCTATAAACAATATACCCTCTAGACAATTACCCTATAGAATATACCCTATAGACCATATACCCTATAAACAATATACTAGACAATATACCCTCTAGACAATATACCCTATAAACAATATACCCTATAATCAATATACCCTATAAACAATATACCCTCTCGACCCTTATAACCCTATAGACAATATACCCTAATCAAAACAATATAACCCTCTACCAATATCCCTCTAATGACATATCCCTATAAACAATACAACACCCTCTAGAACCTAATACCCTATAGACAAAATACCCTATAAACAATATACCCTCTAACATATACCCTATAAACATATACCCTATAAACACTATACCCTAAACCTACACCCTCTAGACCTATACCCTATAAACAATATACCCTATAAACAATATACCCTCTAGACAATATACCCTATGACAATTTACCCTCTAGACAATATACCCTCTAACAATATACCCTATAAACAATATACCCTAAACAATATACCCTCTAGACAATTACCCTATACAGATATACACCCCCTAGACAATATACCCCTAGACAATATACCTTATAGACAATATACCCTCTAGGCAATATACCCTATAAACAATATACCCTATAAACAAATAAACCCTGTAGACAATATACCCTATAGACAATATACCCTATAGACAATATAACGCCTTAAACAATATACCTATAAACAAAATACCCTATACACAATATATCACTCTAGGCAATATACCCCTATAAACAATATACCCTATAGACAATATACCCTCTAGACAATAACCTATAAACAATATACTAGATAAACAATAAACCCTCTAGACAATATACCCTATAAACAATATACCCCCTAGACAATATACCCTCTAGACAATATACCCTATAAGACACTATACCCTCTAGGCAATATACCCTATAAACAATATACCCTCTAGACAATATACCCTATAAACAATATACCCTATAAACAATAAAACTCTAGACAATATACCCTATAGACAATATACCTAAACAATACCCTATAAACCAAATACCCTATAGACAATATACCCTCTAGGCACATACCCTATAAGCAATATACCCTCTAGCAATATACCTTATAAACCATATACCCTATAAACACTCAACCCTCTAGACAATATACCCTATAAATAATAATAACCCTATATAGACAATACCCTCTAGACAATATACCTATAAACAATATCCCCTCTAGACATATACCCCTATAACAATATACCCTATAACCATAAACCCTCTAGACATATACCCTATAACATATACCCCCATACAATATCACCCTATAAACAATAAACCTCTAGAGAAATATACCCTCTAACCAATATCCCCTCTAGAACATAACACCCTCATAAACAATATACCCTCTAGACAATATACCCTATAACAATATAACCCTATAAACATAAACCTCTAGCAGATACCCGATAAACCCATATACCCCTAGACAATAATACCCTATAAACAGAATAACCCTCTCGACAATATACCCCTATAGACATATAACCCTCTAGACAATATGCCCTATAATAATATACCCTAGAAACAATAATCACCCCCTAGACAATATAACCCTATAAACAATAAACCCTCTAGACAATATACCCTCTAGACAATATACCCTATAGACAATATACCCTCTAGACAATATACCCTATAAACAATATACCCTCTAGATAGAGTTGTGGCTAGATAGAGTTATCATCTCCCAAGAAAACGGGGCTTCAACCAAGTCACTTCACATACATACATAGCAACAATCACTATGTGTATGTGTATGTCTGTGTGTACTATGTGTATGTGTATATCTGTGTGTACTATGTGTATGTGTATATCTGTGTGTATTATGTGTATAAGTATATCTGTGTGTACTATTTGTATGGTGTATATCTGTGTTTACTATGTGTATGTGTCTCTCTGTGTAAACTATGTGTATGTTATATCTGTGTGTACTATGTATATATGTATATCCGTTTGTGGTACTATGTGTATGTTATACTGTGTGTACTATGTGTTTTTGGTATGTTCTGTGTGTACTTGTGTATAATTGTAATCTGTTGTACTATGTTTCTGGTGTATATTCTGTGGGTGTAACTAGGGGGGGATGTGTATAATATAATCTGTGTGTACTATGTGTATGTGTATATCTGTGTGTACTATGTGTATGTGTATATCTGTGTATACTATGTGTATGTGTATATCTGTGTGTACTATGTGTATGTGTATATCTGTGTGTACTATGTGTATGTGTATATCTGTGTGTACTATGTGTATGTGTACATCTGTGTGTACTACTGTGTATGTGATATATCTGTGTTTACTATGTGTATATGTATATCTGTGTGTACTATGTGTATGTGTATATCTATGTGTACTATGTGTATGTGTATATCTGAGTGTACTGGGTGTATGTGTATATCTGTGTGTACTATGTGTATGTGTATATCTGTGTGTACTATGTGTATATCTGTTTAACTATGTGTAGGTGTATATCTGTGTGTACTATGTATATATGTATATCGTGTGTACTATTGTATGTGTATAATCTGTGTGTATCTATGTGTATGTGTATCATCTGTGTTGTACTATGTGTATGTGTATATCGTGTGTACTATGTGTATGTGTATATCTGTGTGTACTATGTGTATATGTATATCTGTGTGTACTATGTGTATGTGTATATCTATGTGTACTATGTGTATGTGTATATCTGAGTGTACTGGGTGTATGTGTATATCTGTGTGTACTATGTGTATATGTATATCTGTGTGTACTATGTGTATATCTGTGTGTACTATGTGTAATATGTATACTCTGTGTGTATATGTGTATGTGTATATCTGTGTGTACTATGTGTAATATGTATATCTGTGTGTACTATGTGTATGTGTATATCTATGTGTACTATGTGTATGTGTATATCCTAGTTACTGGGGTGTATGTGTATATCTGTGGTGTACTATGTTGTAGATTAATAATCTATGGTACTATGTGTATGTGTTAATCTGTGTGTCGATGTGTATATGTATATCTGTGTGTACTATGTGTATGTGTATATCTGTGTGTACTATGTGTGTGTGTATATCTGTGTTTACTATGTGTATATGTATATCTGTGTGTACTATGTGTATGTGTATATCGAGGTGTACTATGGGTATGTGTGTATCTGAGTGTACTGGGTGTATGTGTATACCTGTGTGTACTATGTGTATGTGTATATCTGTGTGTACGATGTGTATGTGTATATCGGTGTTTACTATGTTTATATGTATATCTGTGTGTACTATGTGTAATGTGTATATCTGTGTGTACTATGTGTATGTGTATATCTGTGTTTACTATGTTTATATGTATACCTGTGTGTACTATGTGTATGTGTATACCTGTGTGTACTATGTGTATGTGTATATCTGTGTTTACTATGTTTATATGTATATCTGGTGTCTATTTGTAATATCTGTGTGTAACTTTGTGTATGTGTATATCTGGGTGTACTATGTGTAGTGTATATCTGTGTGTACTATTTGTATGTGTATATCTGTGTGTAACTATTTGTATATGTATATCTGTGTGTACTATGTGTATGTGTAATTCTGTGTGTACTATGTTGTAATGGATAATCGTGTTACTAGTGTATGTGTATAGCTATGTGTACTATGTGTATGTGTATATCTGTGGTGTACTATGTGTATTTGATAGCTGTTGGTGTACTATGTGTATACCTGTGTGTACTATGTGTATGGTGTATACCTGTGGTACTAGGTGTTGTGTATATCTGTGTTTACTATGTTTATATGTATATCTGTGTGTACTATGTGTATACCTGTGTGTACTATGTGTATGTGTATACCTTGTGGTGTACTATGGTAAATGTGTATATCTTTGTGTACATGTGTATGTGATCTATCGGTGTGTACTATGTGTATGTGTATATCTATGTGTACTATGTGTATGTGTAAATATCTGTGTGTACTTGTGTCTGTGTATATCTGTGTGTAATATGTGTGTTGTGTATATCTGTGTGTGCTATGTGTATGTGTATACCTGTGTGTACTATGTGTATATCTGTGTGTACTATGTGTATGTGTATACCTTGTGGTGTAATCTGTAATGTGTACTGGTGTTGTGACGTCTCTGTATGTGAACTGTGTGTGTAATCAGTGTGTGTATCTTTATGGGTAACTATGTGTGTGTGTATCATGTGGTCATGTGGGTGCATCTAGCCATGTCTACTAATGCGTGTTATATTCGTGTGCTTGCAATGTGTATCTCTCTTTCTATTCCGCAGTTGTGGGATTCTATTTTCACTTGAACCAGTTGATTTAACACCAGAGGCCCAGAAACCCCCAGTTCTCTTTACCAGTTCAGTCCCATTGGTCTCTCCGTCCCAATTCTCTATAGTGTCACTCCTGGGCCCCCATTAATCACCCAGTTCTGCACATTCAGCCCCTGACATCCCAACAAGGCACATTGTGGCAATAGAACATTTCTCAATACACATTAAATGGCAACTCCTTTTTATCCTTAATAATTCACGCGCGCTCACCGGGACTTGGACCAAAACAACATGCCATTCCATCACCGCACTGCCCCTGCCTCCTCATAGGCCACAACCGGAAATCCCTATGGCAGCTCCACCCATATGTATAAATAAGAGAAGGAATGTTCTGTACATACCATAATCTATACCCTCATACTGTACTGTCTAGGGAAACAATATGGCAGCTCCCACCCATAGTATAATAATATACGAGAAGGAATGTTCTGTACACACAATAAGCTATACCCTCATACTGTACTGTCTAAGGAAACATATGATGGCAGCTCCCCACCCATATGTATAAATATACAATAAGGAAGATGTTCTGTACACACAATAAGCTATACCTCATACTGTACTGTCTAAGGGAAACAATATGGCAGCTCCCACCCATATGTATAAATATACAGAGAAGGAATGTTCTGTACACACAATAAGCTATACCCTCATACTGTACTGTCTAAGGGAACAATATGGCAGCTCCCACCCATATGTATAAATATACAGAGAAGAATGTTCTGTACAACACATAATGCTATACCCTCATACTGTACTGTCTAAGGGAAACATATGGCAGCTCCCCCCCCATATGTATAAATAATATCAGAGAGGAATGTTCTGTACTACAATAGCTATACCCTCATACTGTACTGTCTAAGGGAAACATATGGCAGCTCCCACCCATAGTATAAATATACAGAGAAGGAATGTTCTGTACAACAATAAGCTATACCCTCATACTGTACTGTCTAAGGAAAAATATGGCAGCTCCCACCCATATGTATAAATATACAGAGAAGGAAGTTCTGTACAACAATAATAGTATACCCTCATACTCGTAACGGTCTAAGGAAACATATGGCAGCTCCCACCCATATGTATAAATATAAATACACAGAGAAGGAATGTTCTGTACATACAATAAGCTATACCCTCATACTGTACTGTCTAAGGGAAACATAATGGCAGCTCCCACCCATATGTATAAATATAATATACAGAGAAGGAATGTTCTGTTACACAATAAGCTATACCCTCATACTGTACTGTCTAAGGGAAACAATAGGCAGCTCCCCCCCTATGTATAAATATAAATATACAAGAAGGAATGTTCTGTAACACAATAAGCTATACCCTCATACTGTACTGTCTAGGGAAACAATATGGCAGCTCCCACCCATATGTATAAATATACAGAGAGGAATGTTCTGTACATACAATAAGCTATACCCTCATACTGTACTGTCTAAGGGAAACAATATGGCAGCTCCCACCCATATGTATAATATACAGAAGAAGGAATGTTCTTTCATACAATAAGCTATACCCTCATACTGTACTGTCTAAGGGAAACAATATGGCAGCTCCCACCCATATGTATAAATATACAGAGAAGGAATGTTCTGTACCACAATAAGCTATACCCTCATACTGTACTGTCTAAGGGAAACAATATGGCAGCTCCCACCCATATGTATAAATATAATATACAGAGAAGGAATGTTCTGTACAACAATAGCTATACCCTCATACTGTACTGTCTAAGGGAAACAATATGGCAGCTCCCACCCATATGTATAAATATACAGAGAAGAATGTTCTGTACACAATAAGCTTACCCTCATACTGTACTGTCTAAGGAAACATATGGCAGCTCCCACCCATATGTATAAATATAAATATACAGAGAAGGAATGTTTCTGTACAACAAATATATATACCCTCATACTGTACTGTCTAAGGGAACATATGGCAGCTCCCACCCATATGTATAAATATAAATATACAGAGAAGAATGTTCTGTACACACAATAAGCTATAACCCTCATACTTACTGTCTAAGGGAAACATATGGCAGCTCCCACCCATATGTATAAATATAATAACAGAGAAGGAATGTTCTGTACACACAATAACTATACCCTCATACTGTACTGTCTAAGGGAAACAATATGGCAGCTCCCACCCATATGTATATATACAGAGAAGGAATGTTCTGTACATACAATAAGCTATACCCTCATACTGTACTGTCTAAGGGAAACAATATGGCAGCTCCCACCCATATGTATAAAATACAGGAAGAGTGTTCTGTACATACAATAAGCTATAACCCTCATACTGTACTGTCTAAGGGAAACAATATGGCAGCTCCCCACCCATATGTATAATATAAATATACAGAGGAATGTTCTGTACACACAATAAGCTATACCTCATACTGTACTGTCTAAGGAAACAATATGGCAGCTCCCACCATATGTATAATATAAATATACAGAGAAGGAATGTTCTGTACACACAATAAGCTATACCCTCATACTGTACTGTCTAGGGAACAATATGGCAGCTCCCACCCATATGTATAAATATACGAGAAGGAATGTTCTGTACATCAATAAGCTATACCCTCTACTGTACTGTCTAAGGGAAACAATATGGCAGCTCCCACCCATATGTATATATAAATATACGAGAAGAAATGTTCTGTACATACACATAAGCTATACCCTCATACTGTACTGTCTAAGGGAAACACTATGGCAGCTCCCCCACCCATATGTATAAATATAATACAGAGAAGGAATGTTCTGTACATACATAAGCTATACCCTCATACTGTACTGTCTAAGGGAAACACTATGGCAGCTCCCACCCATATGTATAATAATTACAGAAGGAATGTTCTGTACATACAATAAGCTATACCCTCATACTGTACTGTCTAAGGGAAACAATATGGCAGCTCCCACCCATATGTATAAATATACAGAGAAGAATGTTCTGTACACACATAAGCTATACCCTCATACTGTACTGTCTAAGGGAAACAATATGGCAGCTCCCCCCCCTATGTATAAATATACAGAGAAGGAATGTTCTGTACATACAATAAGCTATACCCTCATACTGTACTGTCTAAGGGAAACAATATGGCAGCTCCCACCATATGTATAATATAAATATACAGAGAAGGAATGTTCTGTACATCAATAAGCTATACCCTCATACTGTACTGTCTAAGGGAAACAATATGGCAGCTCCCACCCATATGTATAAATATACAGAGAAGGAATGTTCTGTACACACAATAAGCTAACCCTCATACTGTACTGTCTAAGGGAAACAATATGGCAGCTCCCACCCATATGTATAATATACAGAAAAGGAATGTTCTGTACATACAATAAGCTATACCCTCATACTGTACTGTCTAAGGGAAACTATGGCAGCTCCCACCCATCATGTATAAATATAAATATACAGAGAAGGAATGTTCTGTACATACAATAGCTATACCCTCATACTGTACTGTCTAAGGGAAACACTATGGCAGCTCCCACCCATATGTATAAATATAACAGAAAGGAATGTTCTGTACAACAATAAGCTATACCCTCATACTGTACTGTCTAAGGGAAACATATGGCAGCTCCCACCCATATTTATAAATATACAGAGAAGGAATGTTCTGTACATACAATAATTATACCCTCATACTGTACTGTCTAAGGGAAACAATATGGCAGCTCCCACCCTAGATAAAATAATAACAGAGAAGGATGTTCTGTACAACAATAAGCTATAACCCTCATACTGTACTGTCTAAGGGAAACATATGGCAGCTCCCACCCATATATATAAATATACAGAGAAGGAATGTTCTGTACATACAATAAGCTATACCCTCATACTGTACTGTCTAAGGGAAACAATATGGCAGCTCCCACCCATATGTTAAATATAACATACGAGAAGGAATGTTCTGTACACACAATAAGCTATACCCTCATACTGTAACTGTCTAGGGAAACACTATGGCAGCTCCCACCCATATGTATAAATACGAGAGGAATGTTCTGTACAACATAAGCTATCCCTCATACTGTACTGTCAAGGGAAACAATATGGCAGCTCCTCACCCATATGTATAATAATATACAGAGAAGGAATGTTCTGTACAACAATAAGTATACCCTCATACTGTACT